>APFE031348658.1:0-16009 GCA_000404065.3 Pinus taeda
ATATATTCCAACAATTTTGTAGGAGAAAAGGGCAACTCTAAACAATATATGTGTTTCACAACATAATCACTTCAAATATTGAGCCCATGAGCAATGACCAATTCAAGAACCTATTTCTTATGATTTGCAAGCGCGCCTGAGGGCTGACAGATGCAAAGAGTGGCCAGAAATGAGAAAATGGATTTATGACAAAGGCCAAATTATATAGGCACGCATTGCCATTACAAAACCACATGTTATTACAAGGTTATTACATTAAATTTTAATCATGTGTCGTGGCTATTTTGCATATTAAAATTTGAATTCATTTATATGTCATCTTGCTATCATTGTTTGAGCTAAAATAATCTTACTATAGCATCCATTGTTTACCATAAATATCATTATTCTTCAGTGCTATGAATTTATTTGTTGTAGGTTTATGCTACAAGCTATATTCATAATCATCTTTTATTTGAAAGTAGTTGATGTTGGTTAGTGGAATTTGTTGTTAATGGTTGCCCACAACACCAACATGGGTCTAACTTCTAGCCACAAAGCTTTTATTTCATCTTGAGGAAGAAGCATTGTTTTCCCTCGAGGTCCTCGAGCTTGCAGGGTTAACCAACCAATTCATGTATTGTTATATATGTTCACACTAATTAAATTTATGCGGTACAACCGTTAATTTTCTTACTGGAAAATAACACATTTGACCCCATGTGGTCACACATAAACTATCTGTGGAAATTTCGTTTACTTATCCGTAGAGGATGTCACAATCTCTTGTTAGTAACCGGTTAGATTTGAATCTTGCTTTTCTTTTCCCTACAAATTTTGACCAGATAGTCTACATAGAAAATATTAATTTGATAGACCATTACCCAAAGAGATTTATGTCATGCATAACAATGGTAAGAATTTATATACAAGGAGATATCTTTCAGATATTTTCTTTCCACAATCTCTCTTTCCTGTGATTGTCCACAGTAATAAAATTTCGAGTCTCGATAAGAAAATCAACAACAAACTAATATTTCTAAATAAAAATCCCGTAAATAAAATTAAGTGTTGTTCTATTAACAGTATACTTATCTATCTCGTTAGCTCTCTCAAAAGATAAGACCACAAGAGACTTCCTTTATCCGCCCAACCTGTGAGACTGGAAATAATTTCCAAGCCTCCCCTAAACCTCTTTCTTTCCAAAGAAACCTCAGACATCAATTACCAGTCCAGTCCAGAATGTCTTCCTTTACATCTTCCTTTACAAGGGTCTCCACTAGTTACCACCAGCACTACCAGTCCAGTCCAGAATTTCTTCCTTTACAAGGGTCTCCACTAGTTACCACCAGTACTGCCAGTCCAGTCCAGAATTTCTTCCTTTACAAGGGTCTCCACTAGTTACCACCAACACAAGAAGACCTCAGTGTAGTATAATTGCTTCTTACATCATGTCAATTTCTCCTTATTTTCTTCTTACTTCGTCTCTTAGCAACTCGTTGTTTTTCCAATATGATATTTTTCTTTTTAATCTCCCTAGGAAGAAAGTAACCGTCTAACTGTCTCGAAACTCAAGATTTTTGTTTTTCTTAAGTCTTTTCCCATATTTTCTTCGACCAATCTAACATTTCAAAGTAATTAATAGTAACTACATATTTAATCTTTAAATTCTTTCACCAGGTTTAATTCATTCACCATGTTCACCAGACGAAATTACCAAGTTTTACATAGTAACAAAAGAAATGTAAAATGCAATTATTTACAGGACCGGGGGTATTACATTCTGCCCCCTTGAGTGAAACACATTCCGTGGTGTTTATTCGTGCCCTTAGAACAGATTGGGATATGATTCCTGCATTAGGATTTCATACTCCCATGTGGTCTATTTCAGGTTAAAGTGCATCCACTGCACTTTAATCTTGGTGATATCTCACTTCCATAGTGTTGTTTCTTTCTGACCTAGAATGCGTAGAGGCTCTACCAATAATTCTTCATCGGGTTCTACCTATTACAATATTGCCAAATATTAAAATTTCCAGATATTTCATAACCATATTCAACTATTAAGAAAAAGATAAAAAAAAATATTTATCAACACTTTTACACACACCTCTTTCTAGAAAAATATATGCCTAGACTCATATATTTATTTTTTTAATAAACTTAGGTGAAACACATTATGGACTCACATATGGCTCGGTAATGTGGGCCAATATGCAACAGTTCCAACCCTTATGAAAATTTGGAAGGGTCCATAGTATCATGGGGCCAGTTTCACATATCCTTTCCACTCTAAAGTGCTCTTTTTGGGTGTCACTCGAACATACACATGGTCCTATATCTAAAATTCCTTAAAAGTCAGTTTCTTGTCTGCATATATCTTCTATCTATCTTGAGGAGATTTCAAATTTTCTTAGACGTTTTCTATAGTGATATCCATCTCTACCAACAGCTCAGGCCCGAACATTAGTTTATCTTCAAGGTACTCCAGTTAATGGGTGTTTTGCACCTCCTTCTGTATAACACTTCAAAGGGGTTCATTTTCAGTGACTCATGGTAACTGTTATTATATGTAAATTCCACTAAGTGGAGGTACTCTTCCCATTTTTTTGGTTACTATATTACATATATTCGTAACATATCTTCCAACACTTGGTTCAGTCTCTCTGTTTGTCTATTGATCTCCAAATGATATGCAGTGTTTAACTGAACTTGAGTTCCCACGCCGATAAAGAGCCTTTTCCATGTTGAAAAATGTTCAACAAGAAATGTTAAATTTAGAATGTGTTAAAAATAGAACTACTAAACATAGCATGTCTAAAAATAGCAGTTTGGCCAGTGAGATCATTGGCCACCTTGGGTGAGAGGTGAAACTGCTAAAAATAGAAAGTTCTAAAAATAGCATTTCTAGGTCCTTTCCTACTTATAGCAGTCCTTGGTATATCAATAGGAAGTAAAAATGAATTTGGTCTTAACAACAGTTGGAAATATTAATTAATTAATTCAGTTGAGTTAATTAGTTAAGGAAATTCAAACTTGAAGTCTATGTGAGGACACGCAACAATTTATTTATTAATTGGTGAATTAATCCATCTGTTAAAGAGATAAGAATGAGTTATAATTAGTTGGCTTAGTTAACTGAGTCAAGTCTAGTTAGATTAATTTAACAAGTTAAATGAATGAGATTCAGTTTGTTAATGCTTGCATGCATGTAACAACTCATATTTTCAGATAACTGAATATTATAGCTTAAACAATTCATGCATGTCAATTTAGATAGAGACCTAGTTGATATCAGAGAAGGGATAGTGTACTATGAGTTGGATGAATATTTTTCCTATAAAGGAAGTTCATCCATGATGAGGATTTATCTACTTCGGGTTTGTGAAGTTAGATCAGAGGTTAGTGAATGTGTGAAGAAGCCAATTCACACATGTGACATCACTGGACCCCAAGGAAATGGCAGAAGGAAATAGGAGGCTTGGAGGGTAGAGGAAAAGTTTTGTGAGAATCCTTCGACTGTCTATGAGCAATAGAGGGATTGTACTGAGAGCTGGATAGCTTCTGAGCTAAGGGTTTGTGTAATCCAGACTATATTTCCACTTGTATGATAATACATAGATGGGATTTTAGGCAGGTGGTTTCCCCGGGTAAATTCTTTTGTGTTATGTGTGATTGATTCCTTCTTATTAGTTATATGTGTTCTTATTGATGTTACTCATGGTTGATTAAGCTTCCGCTAAATTTTTTTTTGAAGTAGATCAAGTGTTTTTCTTTAGTACATTGCATTACCAAGTGATCTACAAGTGGGAAATTTCTACATGGTATTAGAGCTAGCTGATTTGTAAAAAAAGTTCTACATGGTATCAAAGCTAGCTTATTTGTATAAAAAATCTACAAAAATTCTACATTCTGAAAGGATGCTGTGAATTTCACATCTATATCAGAAATCATAACTTTGAGAATTCCATACAATCTAAAAAAATTGCACAAAAATATGTTTTCAATTTGCACAGCTTTGTACGTTGATTGGACATGGATAAAATCGGATACCTAACTCAACTTCTCTACTACAACCATGATTGAATCATTATTCCTCTTAGTTTTAGGAAAACCAGTGATAAAATCTAGAGAAATTACCTCCCATTTCCATTCTGGAATGGGTAGCAGGTGAAAAAATATAGTTGGATGTTCGTGTTTAACCTTAACTTGCTGACACTACAAACATTTGGCCAAGTATTCCATGATAGCTCTTCTCATTCCAAGCCAAAAGGAATATATCTTAAGAGCAGAGAACTGTTTTTTATACCCGTGATGGGCAACATAGGGTATCTTATGAAATTCATCCACTATTAATTATCTAACAACCACTTGATTTGGAACATATATTCTCCCTTTAAATATCAATAAATTGTCCTTATTTATGCCATAATTGGTTTGTTGTCATGAGCTATTTGCTTATGTCCATAAAAACAAATATTGTGGATCTTTATCCGCAATTTATTTAATCAATTATGAAAAACTAAACTCAGCTTGAATGTATGAGATTTCATATACATGATGCATCTTCCTACTCAATGTGTCTACTACTTGATTTTCTTTCCATTTTAGGTGCTTAATGTCAAAATCAAATTAATTCAAAAAGGTGTTCCACCTGCCTTGTCATGCATTAAGATTAGGTTTCTTAAAGAAACTAGTTAGGTTGCTATGTTCAATCATTAACACAAATATTTTTCCTAGAAAATAATGTCTCCACACATTTACATCATGTGCAATTGTAGTTAATTCTAAGTCATAAGCAAAATATCTCTGCTCATGTTCCTTTATTTTCTAGGATTCATATGCAGTAAATTTAACTTCTTGCATCAGTACCCCATCCACTCCTTCTTGACATGCGTCAATGCAAACAATGAACTCCTTATTAGGGTCTTCTATTTTTAACACTGGAGCTGTGGTTAATAAATATTTTAGTAACTAAAAACTACATTGACAATTAACAATCCAGTTGAAATATTTTCCTTTCATTTGCAAGGAGGTAATAGGGTAAGCTATTCTGGAGAATCCTTCAATAAAATGTCGGTATTATCTTGCTAAACCCATGAAATATCAGATGTCAACAAAATTGGTGGGATCAGGCCATTCCATAATAGTTTTAATTTTCTCCATATCAATATCTATCCCTTCTACAGAGATGATATGTCCTAAATATTGAATCTGATCTTTATAGAAATCACACTTACTATATTCAACATACAATTGACGTTCCCGTAATGTTGGCTAAACTATTTTCAAATTCATTTTTTGTTCCTCTAAATTCTTTGAGTATATAAGAATGCCATCCATAAAGATTATGATAAACTTATCAATATAGGGATGAAATAAAATGTTCATAAGACTCATAAATGTTGCTAAAGTGTTGGTAAGGCCAAAGGGCTAAACCAAAAATTCATAATGACAATAATGGGTCTAAAAAGCGGTTTTAGGAATGTCCTCCTCCCTCACCCTTATCTAATGGTAACCTGACCACAAATATATCTTAGAAAATACCAAATCTCCTTTGATTGAATCAAATAAATCATCGATTCTGGGCAAGGGATACTTATTCTTAATTTTCAACTTGTTAAGTTATCAATAATCAATGCAGAGTCTCAGAGTATCATCCTTTTTCCTAACAAACAAGACAGGCGCTCCCCATGGGGAGGCACTTGGGCAGATGTAGCCCTTGTCGAGTAATTCTTGCCATTTCATTTTAAGCTCAATTAGTTCAGGAATACTCATCCGGTAAGGATTTTTTGACACAGGTGCAACCCCCAGAATTAATTTTATTGTTAAATTAATATATCTCTTAGGAGGTAGCCCTAGAATTTCTTCCAGAAGCACATTAGCAAAATATAAAATGATTGGTAAGCATTCTAAAGAGGCTGTCTTATTTTAAGAATTAGTAAAACCCACTTGCACTGCATAAATTGGGCATCCCTTCCTAATGCATTTACCTAACTAGGAGGTGGTAATTAGCCTTCGTTTTATTGGTCTTTTGACCCCTTGAATTTCCTGTCTTATGCCCTTTTTATTGTGGTAACTAACGGTTTTGTCCTTACAATTCACTGATGACCAATGTTTTTCCAACCAATCCATTTCGATTAAAATATCATAAGACCCCAAAGGCAACACATTCATATTTACATTATTTTTTTGATCTGCTATTTCAACAGGGTAGTCATCTATTTTGGTTGCCACTCTTATTTTTTCCAGGGTGGCCAGTTGCACTAACTAAGGGCTCTTAAATTTACAGGTTTGTAAATGACGCTTTTCAATGATCTTAGGGCTCACATAACTTAATTTGTCTCCTCGGTCTATAAAAATGAACACAACATGTTTATATATTTTACCTTTAAGCTCTATCATAGAGGGTTGGTATTCAAATTGATGATCATCCAAGGTTGCAATTAGCTTTGGTATGTTGTGTACCACTTCACCAATTGTGGAGGCCTCTTGAATGTCAGCAATCTATTTGGTCCTTATGCAGTGATGGCAATTTTTGTAATAATGAGGCTCCCCATAACCCCAAAATTGTAATGGGTGTTTCTCCTATTAAATGAAGTCAAGTTTAGTGGAGACTTCCACTTGTTTTGATTCCCATTGTGATTTAAATTTTTCTTCATTCCTTCTACAAGTTTTGTTGTATTGATTTTTGTGTAGATTTCTGGTTCTCCTAGTTTTCATATTTTTAAGGTTTTGGGAATTGTTCTGCATTTTCTTACTAGCCCAACTCTTACTGCCTTCTCCCTTCGACTTCATCTATTGATAAATTATTCACGCTTTTTGAATAGCCTTGTCTATGGTCTTGGTGATATCAAACTCTAATCATTCTTTCATGAACGCTGGTATACTACTCATGAAACACTGAATAGTGTTCTCCTCCTGAATGTAAGGTACATACCTCAACAGGGATGTGAATTTGGTCACAAACTCATCCATATATAGTTTTTTCAATTGAAGGTCCTAGAATTCTTTTTGCTTATCATCGTAAAGTAGCTCAGTTAAATACTTCTACTTAAAGTGTTTCTCAAAGTCTCCACAAGTCACCTGCTACCTTTAGGTTGTCATCATATTCATAAATTTGGAAGCATCTATTAATGTTAATCAGCCATGCCTTAGCTTCTTCTTCCATTTCCCTGTGAAACGTTGGGGGCTTTATCTTTTTGAAATCCCCTTTTAACTTTGTCTTCTTCTTATTACTTTTCTATTGGTCTGACACATTACTAGACTCCTCTTCATTCCCACCCTTATCTCCTTCGGTGTTCTAGGTGTAACTTCCTTTAGAAGCATTTTCATCTCTTTGTATTTTCTCCTCATACCTACCTTCATTGCCAGAGATGGGTATAGAGTTTCTATGATTCTCGTGATCAGAAATATTTTTTAATATATTTTCTTAATATCGCTTAAATCTATCATTATCTGGTTGCAAACAAGCCATTTTTGTCCTTAACAGTTGAAAAGTTTCCAACAACATGGCAGTGGGGTTTTGGTGTTTTCCATCCAATTAAACCGATATCTCTCGGCTAATTTCATAAGTAGGTAAACTTCCATCTCCCCTCCACATTATTCCTACACTCTTTGTTGACAACATAAGTATTTATTAATCATTTCCCAAGATAGGCCACAATATTGGAACCTTCCTCTGATACCACTTGTAATAGTCCCTATAACAAAACTATATATTTTACCCATACCATAAAAAAATGTTTACCTATACACAAGAATTGATGATTCATATTGGGATACAAAATGGAGTTATAACTTATGGAATCATTCACTTAATAATTATTGATATGTTGATTATTTATATGGTCCCACCCTTCATACATGTACCCATATGATGGTTTTCACTGCGATTAAATATAAACCCATGTGGTACAGCCTATGATATGGTACCCTAGGTTTCTTGTCTCGAGTCAATAATTAACCCTGGAAGAGTTAAGAACTCTCCAGAGATAATGTTTCATTGAAAATGAGGTGATTGGTGCTTTAGAGGTGCGTTTCATGCATGCTAGTGTTTTCATCGAATGACTTAGGTTGTAGAGCAATAGTTAATGGTAACTGTCCCTTACCCCAGCTCCTCACTAGCACTGCCATTATGCCTCGGCTTAAACTCTAGTCGTTGTCCTTCAGGCCAATTAAGATTCACAATTTCATTTACCCAGAGTCTTCGTGGTGCCATTTTCTTTCTTAGATCCCATGTTACAGTGCTATTCTTTCTACTCACAAATCCAGGTGCCATGGAGGGTTGTAATTTAGCTTTGGAACATTTGGTCCGAGAACATGACACCATCGTCACATTTTCAAGTGAGGGAATTGCTCTGAATGGTCATTATTCAGTTTTCTTGCGAGGTTTTAGGAAAACCCTCTCACCCTAGGTTCTAATCAATTTACTCTTTACCATGGTGCAATGGTTGTCATCTTCGACAAGCCTTTAAGTAATTATTCAATGTAATGGTATGTTCACATTGCTATATTTGAAGTCAAGTCCTTTATTTCACGAGAGATTTTCAAGGATACTTGCATGTTTCACATGGACAAATTTTGCAAGTTTATCTTGGTTATATATCTGATGATTATTTTGTTTTTTTATAGGTACAAGACTTGTGGTATGTTATTATTCTCAGTTAATCCTCGCAAATTTTGGACTCAATCTTCAAGGTTCCGAGGCTTATTTTAAAATGGTTGCTATTGTATCAGGTTTTTATCGATTCTTGAAAACTCCAGTTATCTGAAGTCACGAGCTAGGGTTGTCCTGTTAATTTTTTTCTATTGAACATATGGTTGAAGTTGTCTCTATAATTTTGTATCGAATTCTTAACTTTCAGCAACATTTAGGAGTTTTTTTAGAGAATGTGTGGCAGAGCATTTTGCGTACAGACTGGGGTCTCTTTCGCAAACAATGTCTTTTATTCATTTAAATTATTATAGAGGTTCTCCCCCTTGGCTTAGTTGTTCTTTGTAACTTATTTCTTTAGTAAAATTATTGTTTATTATTTCGACAATTACCAAAAGGCGTTATCTTTATAGTATGTTGTTGTTACTCCTCAAACAAGGTTATTACATTAAGTTTTCATCTGGTGTGGTGGCTATTTTGTATATTAAAATTAAAGCTAACTTATATGTCATCTTGATACCACTACTTGATCTAAAATAATGTTCTTTTAGCATCCATTGTTTACCATGCATCCCATTATTGTTCGGCTCTATGAATTTATTTTTTTTAGGCTTATGCTACATGCTATATTCAACATCTTCTTTTATTTGAACATAGTTGATGTTGGTTCGTGGAATTTATTGTTAATGGTTACCCACAATACCAATAGGGGTGTGACTTCCAGCGACCAAGATTTTATTTCATACCCAGGAAGAAGGAATACTTTCCCGAAAGGCCCTCGTGCTCACAAGGTTAACTAACCTGTTCCCGCATTGTTATATATGCTCACACTATTTGAATTTACCAAGTACTTTCTTTAATTTTCTTACTGGATAATAACCCATTTGGTGCCATATGCTAAAGCACAAAATATATATGGGAAATTTCTTTTATTTACGAGTAGAAGATGTCACAATCTGCTGTCAGTACTAGGCCAGGGTCGACTCTTGTTTTTATTTCACCTACACATTGTGCTCAGATAGTCTACATAGAAAATATTAATCCAACATACCACTACCCAAAGATATTTATGTCATGCATAACATCGATACAAATTTATATACAATATAAGGATACATATTTGAAATATTTTCTTTCCACAATTCCTATTACTCTGTTAATCCTCAATTAATGTGACTATCCATGGTAATAAAATTTCTAGTATGGACAAGGAAATCAAGAAGAAATTTTTTTGATTTACTTAGAGTCTCAAATTTTTCCTACTTAAACATTTAGTAAATTAAATTAAGAGCATTTCTATTAACACTATACTTATCTGTCTGGTTATCTCTGTAAAAAATACCATAAGAGACATTTTTATCCACCCAACCTGTGAGACTAAGTGAGACTGAAAATAACGTCTAGGGCTCCCCGGAGCCTCTTGGTTTCGAGAGCACCCTCAGACAACAATTATTCTAGGACCTCAAGATGACCATTCAAATCCCGAATTTTTTCCTTTACAAGGATTTCCATTGGTTTTTCTCCTTTACAAGGATTTCCATTGGTTACTGCTAGCTCAAGAAGACCCTAGTGCAGTATAATTGCTTCTTGACAGTGTCCTATCAATTTCTCTTTATTTTCCTCTTATTTCCTCTCTTAGGAACTTGTGGTCTTTGCCATTTGAGATTTTTATTTAGTATCCCTCGGAAGGAAATCTGGCTAACAGTCTAGAAACTCAAGCCTTTGTTTGTTTTTTTTTGTGTCTTTTGAAATCTTTTCTTTGACCAATCTAAAATATTAAAGTAATTAATAACAATTAAATATTTAATATTTAAATTCATTCCCCACGTAAACGAGACTGAATTACCAAGTTTTATATAGTAACAAAAGAAATGTAGAAGACAATTATTACAGGACAACCAAGTTTTACATAGTAAGAAAATAAATCTAAAAGAGAATTATTTACAAGACCATGGGTGTTACAGATAATTTTCATGGTAATTTTATAATAGTAAACATGAATGGAAAGCACAAGTTGCGATGGGAATTGTGGCATCGTAGAGTTCTGTGTGTAGCCTATTTGTGTGGATTTTCACCAGTGCATTAAATACCACTTGATTGTTTTTGTGTGACTTCTTCATTGAGGCAACAATGGTGCAAAGGAGTTCAGCGATGTCATGTAGAAGAAATTATGGATGAGCGTGTTGTGATCGTAGGGTTGACATGACCGTAGGAAATGTTAGTCGGGATGGAGACCACCACAAACAATGCCAGACCACGAGGCAATGACACTGTGGCTAGCCCATTTCGACGCAGATAATTATAGAGAATTCTAGTGGCTATTGTCTACTGAGGCGGAGGAATTTTTGGACGGTTAAAGGTAAAAATATTGTCAAAATTTCATTGATTTTCAAGGCAAAAAAAATAGTTTAGTTAGACTACGACGTTCTGGTGTATAGATAAAAGGGTACAACTTCCAAATGAAGGTATACGACTTTTAATGGCATGCTAATACCCTGGTATGTGTTATCACTTAAATATGTGCGTAGGAGATGAAAACCAAAGTGTTGTTTTAAAACAACATCTTAGGATTTTGAATGGCTTTGGTAAATGTGTTTAAAGGGTCTATAGTTTTATGAGTGGTTCCATGAAGGACATAAATAATTGTGTTTGGAAATTCCATTCCCATGGGAAAGAAATTATATTAAAAGGAGAGTTGGAATGTTACTATTCCATTCACATGGGAATGTGATTATATGAAAAAGACGGTAGAAAGTATATTTGAAGGAATTTTGAAGTTAAAATTAATAAACATATTGAGATTTGTGGTGTCAAAATGAAGTTTTTTTTAGATTTCATGATTTTAACAAATGACAACAATGTAAGGAGATCCAAGATTGAACCAAGAAGGAGACGATGGTGATGAAGATACCTATCTTGTCAACAAAGGACAAGGAGGAATCTGCAACTTGTGTTTTCTTCATGTGTGTAGACATTTCCTACTATACAACATAATAAAGTCTTTGTTCTATTGAGAAGCATCACATGCAACAACATGTGTGAACCAAAAGTGATCCATAGTGATGAGATGTTAATGTGTTTGTATGTGTGGATTTAGTAAAGCATTTAAAGATCCTATTTTACATGAATTGAAATGATGTGTTGTAAGGGGTGCATGATCAGTTGTGTATGACACCCTATAAGTTTTTGTCCAATTTTTCAATATCTAGTCATAAGTAAGTCGTCTACCTAGATGTTTGTAAGCTCTGTTGAGTCGTAGCTACATACATTAGTTTCATAGCGTATCTAATCATGTACGATGCATCTATCTTATCTATAGATTGGATGTGTCATTAAGTTATGAAAATTAGTCAAACATGTATGAGGGTGCCAAGTGGCCTCTAGCTAAGCTTGATGTGGGATAAGAGAATTGAGTCTTGAATCAAGGGATAATATGAGATGAAATATTTTTAAAATGTGAAGTGCCAAGTTAAAGATACTTTAACATGTTGATGAACCATGTAGGTGGATATGGTTCCCAGAGAATTACCGAATACAAAGGATAGAACCCATGTATTTGACATATGGATTTTCTTTAATATGGAAATAAATAATCAATTGTGAGTACTAAGAGTTTGTCTGTGCATGTACAAAAAGAAGAAGAAGAACCCCTTACTGAAAAATGCATCACTGAAGACACAAATGCAATACTTAATGTAGAATAAAAGAATAGATCGTCACAATTCTTATGGCCATGATGTAGATGACAATAATGGAAGACAAATTATGGTGAACATCAATTTTATAATTTTTTAATTGTTGTGGAAGAGACTCATGATCATATTGTAATGTGAATCACACATTATGTTTGTAAGTAACTCTATGGTGTGTTGTTTTGAGTTGATGTAGTTGTCCTAGAGAATATAAGTGCGTGGTATGCATGTAGTATTTACCTAAGTCTTTCATGATGTAACAATCATGCGGCATGTGTAATCCTATGTAGTTTGTGGCAATCTGAAAACTACAACATAGTGTAGGTTTATGGTAAGACAAAACAACTTGTATGTGAATATTTTGGTTATGTAGAAAGCACTTTCTACGATGTTTTTTTATCATCCAAAACCACTTGAAGCATCTCTATGATATGTAGGAAACCACCAGCATTTAAGTTTGCAAAAGAGAAAGAGAACATATGCATAGGGATTCTTGTAGAGGTTTTTTTAATTTCCTAGCAGTTTGTTGTAGATACATAAAAAATAAAGGTTGAGAGAAAGCTAAGAAAACCAAGAGCATGGTTGGTGGTAAAACAAGAAAAAATAGACCATGGTTATGGGTAAGCCAATAAAACAAAAGCAACAATCATTATGATGCATGGGGAGTTAAAGGTATATGTATACGTATGAATATACGACGATTGAATGAACCATGGAGATGAAGTACATCCTAGTAGATTGGTGATTGTAGCCATGGGTTATTCACACATTATGATGGGTATATGTTCCTTTATATGGATGTCAACATTCTAGTATTATTTGTAAATGCCAACTTGGACTACAAATAGGCTCTTCTAATTAGGAGGTACTTTAGTTCATAATGGATCATGTGTATTGAAAACTACATAATGGTGAATACGTCAGCTAGCTGAGATCTGGACAAGTAGTTATTAAGGGGGAGTGTTAGAGTGTATAACTGCTACTTAACTTAAGAGTCATTGTTGATTCATAAAGAAGTTTGTTTCTAGTTTGTAGGAGGTCATTGAATCTAGTTAGGTTAAGACCTTTTATCTAATTAGATACGTTCTAGATTGGTATGTGGTTGAGAAATTTTCTTAATTAGATTGATTTTGTGATCAAAATATTTTTTCTCTTTTGAAAAGACACTTATATATTTATATTAAAATATTTCACTAATCAATTAAAAAAATGTTTTGTAAAATTTATAATTCAATAACAATAATAATTTATATTATAATATTTCGATTATTTTATTTATTAACATTAAATATTTAATTTCCATTTCTTTATTGTTTTAATATATCACTTTCAACATTCACCGATAGGGGTGATAATTAGAAATTATTAAAGGGCACATCGAGGCATGTACCCCCCTTCCCACATGGCATACACAATGATGAATGTGTTGAAGACCCTCTAGTGATGACAAGGAGCTAATGGTTCTTGAATGTTTTAGTGGTATAATTAGTAATTAGACTTCTCAAGGACATTGTTGGTGGAATAAGGTATTGCGAAGTAATAATTTGATGGGAGATGTTTCTTCATGAGGGAAGGTTGGCTTTCTATCTTCGTCATCCCCGACCCTTAAAACCGAGACAACAAGGACAATCATTTCTTTAGGCCCTAGTGTCTCTACCTCCTTCATGGTGGCAGCTCAATGCATTAAAATTTGAGACTCGAGCTTGCCAAGTCTTGTACATATAGTAGGTTGGGTATTTAAGATTGTTTAGGTGGGACGCTAGTTGGATCTAGCTTCTGGGGTGACTTCTCTCAAGATTACTCCAATTCCCAATCTGTTGGTGAAATTTTCATGCCTAGCTACAATTTTGTCTTTTGTTCTATCCTATTGTTGGTTTGTTAGTTTTCTATAGGGGTAGCATTATAGTTCCTAGTATTTGAGGTTTGGTCTAAGTCACTAATGTTAGCCCACTTCTGGTGAATGCGTTTTTCCTCAATCGTAGTTCAACTCTAGATGTCCATTGGGGAGGTGGGGTCGTTGCTCCCTGGGTTTCTATTCCTTTTGTTGGGTATGTGACCTATCTTATGCTCAAGGGGGAGTGGAGTAGGTTGAGCATTCAGCTATAGTGTGTGTCTGGTGTTAGTAGAAGATTATATACCCAGGAAGGGTGGTGGAGGGGGGTTGAATCGTCACAAGGCAATATCCTCATGATGCTCATTACACCTTTCACAAGGAAGTTATTGGTGTTGATATAACTTGGGATCTTCATGCAAGTTCATACACAAAGTATAAGGCTTTTGATTGGTGGTGTGCGATAACAATGGTGAGGCCCATGCAGCACTAACATGGACATGCTTATAGGGGTTTAGGGCTAAGGGAACAAAGCATCGTCCCCCGTATTGAAAATCAGGATTTTGGCGAAGAGTTGGACCAACAATTAGCGCATTCGCCACGAAGAGTAGACCTTCCCCATTCATTCAATTCTTTGGAAAAATAAATTTAATATGTTACCATGATTCTGAAGGAACTAGCACAAGATCAGCATGAAGATTGAAATGAAATTATTTATTTTATGAACGAACTTCAACACAATGAATAACACATGATGGGTAGGCTGGTATCACTGCATCGTGGACATAAAAGTATCCAAGTGAGGTTGGACCATCTCGAAGGAAGGGTGGAACATATGGAAGCTCATGTTCATGAATCCTTTTATCCTCCTCCACCACCAGAAAATGGTGCAAACATTCCAACTCCAAGTAACTTTGTTGACCAATGATGAATGTGAATTGTATTTTGGTTCTTGGAATCTTCTAGTTTCTTTTGGGCTATCTCTAGGTGATATGTTAGCTTAATCCTATTGTTATCAATGTGACCTACAAATCTAGTAAAAATGAGACCATAAAACGTTTATACCCAAATTAATTAGAATATACCTTTAACCTGATTTCATATATATATATATAAACGTAATATTTTTATTAAGCTATGTTAATATTTATTCGTTATAATTTAATATTATATTAAACATATAAGCTTTCCATGAGGGTTTTTAATAAATTTGGTATATCTCCTCAAAATTTTACGAAAACAACATTATATATTCTTTTAATGAAGCCCTATAATGTAACAATACATTTTAACACTTATTAGTTAATCAAATGCAGTTATATGCAACAAATATTGGGATAAAAACATGAAAGAGAAATAAAAACCGAGGACAAAAATGGTTGTTAGTTGAAGTAAATAGTGATAATCTACGTTAAATAAATTATGTTAAGTTAAAGAATTAATATTATTTGTAAAGAACATATTCTCCCCCAAATACTCAAATATTTATACGTTTAAGATCTTAATTTCTAAATGAAATTTGAGATTATATATTAAAATCAAAATAGAAAAGATTAATATCTCTCATTATAATTAAATTTTGTATAAAAAGATTTAAATTTTATTTTAGGATATAGTAACTTATCTACTTAGAAATATAAATTTACAACTAGCAACAATTTTTTTAAGTCACAATCTATATACCAGAATAAATATTAAATACATTTAATGAAATTAATGTGATTAATATTGATTATAAAATGAAAATAATAATCGTTATAAATTTTTTTTTGGATTTGTGTTTTATTTTAAAATAAAATTTAATAATCTTAATTTCATTAATCAATATTATGAGGTAGATGTTAGGGACTT
>APFE031348659.1:0-10529 GCA_000404065.3 Pinus taeda
GTTCTGTCTGAGGAACTTACCCTGTAAATTCCTACACTCTTAACAAAGTTTTATAAACCCTAAACCCTAAACTGTAAGTATTTTACGACATTTTTAAAGGCGTTTTGAAACCATAATTCAAGTTTTTGTTAAAAGAATTTACTAAATTACTAAAAACCTTAAACAATACACCGTAAAACCTAAACCCCCAAACCTAAACTCTAAACCCTAAACCCTAAACCCTAAACCCTAAGAATTTTATAAGAGTTTAAGAAAAATTTTGCAACTTTTATTTAAGTGTTTATTAAAAGAATTTACTAAAGTGTTATAATCCCTAAACCAGAAACACAAAACCCTAAACACAATAACATAAACCCTAAACCCCAAAACCTAAACCGTAAACTCTAAACCCCAAACCCCAAACCCTAAACCCTAAACCGTAAACCCTAACCATTTTTTAACATTTTAAAAATTATTTTGTATCCTTTATTTAAATGTTTATTAAAATAATTTACCAAAATGTTGTAGACCCTAAAAACTAACCTATAAACCTAATCGCAAAACCCCAGACCTTAAACTCTAAACCATAAACCCTAAACCCTAAATCCCAAACCGTAAACTGTAAACCCTAATCAGTTTATAACATTTTAAAGAGTATTTTGAAACTTTTATTTAAGTGTTTATTAAAATAATTTAGTAAATTCTTATAAACCATAAACCCCAAAGACTAAACCCTAATAATTCTGTAACATTTTAAAAACTATTTGTAAAGTGTTATAAACACTAAATCCCAAATTCTAAACCCAAAACCCTAATCCCTAAACCATAGACCCTAAGAATTAATGAGTATACCCCCTTAAGGTGGGGTGGTTCATCACCAGAGACTACACCCTAATCCCTAAACTCTTAACCCTAAACCCCAAACCCTAAACCCTAAACCCTAAACCCCAAATCCTAAACACTAAATCCTAAGCATTTTATAACATTTTAAAAAGTATTTTGTAACTTTTATTTAAGTGTTTATTAAAACAATTACTAAGGTGTTATAAACATGAAACCATGAACCCTAAACCCTAATCCCTAAATTCTAATCTACAAACGCTTAACCCTAAACCCTAAACCCCAAACCCCAAACCCTAAATCCTAAACCATAAATTCTAAACCCTAAACCCTAAACCCTAAGAATTTTATATAAATTTTAAAAGTGTTTTGTAACAATTATTTGAGTGTTTAATAGAAGAATTTACTAAGGTGTTATAAACCATAAACCCGAAACTCTAAACAATAAACCCCTAACCCTAAATCCTAAACTTAAACCCTAAACCCTAAGTATTTTATAACTGTTTAAAAATTGTTTTCTAACTTATATTTAAATTTTTAATAAAAGAATTTACCAATGTGTTATAATCCATGAACCTTAAAATCTAAACCCTAAACCCTACACTTAAAACCCTAAAACTCTCAACAACATTGTATAGCATTTCCAAAATGGTTTCGTAACTTTTATTTAAGTGTTTATTGAAAGAATTTACTAAAGTGTTATAAACCATAAACCATAAAATCTAAACCCTAAACCCTAAACTATAAACCCTATAGCCTAAACCCTATGCCCTAGTCATTTTATAACATTTTAAAAAGTGTTTTGTAACTTTTATATAAGTGTTTATTAAAAGTATTTACTAAATTGTTATAAACCTTAAAACCTTAGCCTTAAAACCTAAACCCTAAACCCTAATCATTTTATAAACCTAAAACACTCTATCCTAAACCCTAAACCCTAAACCCCAAATCGTAAACCCTAGACCCTAAACCCCAAACACGAAACCCTACACCCTAAACCATAAATACTAAGCATTTTAGTCAGTTACGACTACCTCACATGAAAATGGTCATACGTGAATGACTTACTTAACGCAGTTGAATCCCAAAATGATATCTAATAAATATATAGTTTAGCTAACTTTTGTGAATTTTTTTATCTAGTTAATGCAATATGTATAATGGGGTTAGTGTTTTGATTCTTATCATAGACTGATGGATATAGAAATTTTCAATCCATTTAATTATATGGTCACAATAGTTATAATAAAAACAATAAATCATTTTATAGTCAAAATATTCTATATATAGTGTATTTGAAATTAATGTTGAAACAATTTTTTTTAATTAAATTAAAAACGAATAGATATCATAACTAAATTTTAAATAAATCTTAACCTTCTATTAATGAATAATATTAAAAATATTAATTATTGAATTATTTATCTCTAGAATAACCTATTGAATATTCTAATTAAAATAAAATTCTAGAAATCGTATATAAGGTATAACACACTATCAACATAAATAACTTAAGAATCAAAAAATATTTTCACAAATTTATTTATATTGTATTCAGATTGTAAATTATGTATCCCTTTTTTCACTTAATCACTAATATTAATATTAAATATACATATTATAATATATATATAATATCAATTATATTGATAATTTTTTTGTTTTGTTTTGTGTTTGTTTTAATATTTTTCTAAACCAATTCCAAGTTAAATTTTGAAGCTTTGTATTGAAATCTAAGGCGTTGTTGAGTTCAATTGCAATGAATTTCACTATATGTATAGTCTATGAGATGTTTTTCTATCAGATTTATGCAAATCTCAAATTCATTCACATTTATTTCTTTAGGAATAGAATTTAAATGATACAAACCAAAATATATTGAAACCATTATACAAATATTAATGCTTTCTCTAACCTCATTATTCACGAAAATCCCCCTTTGAATGAATGTGAGATATGCAAGACACCTTCCATGTGATTTGGAAGCGAATGGTAATACAATATAAAAATATATTTCTTGATATCAATGTCAAATTAATAAATATATCTTAGGAAAAACATTAAAATAAATGGAAATATAATAAAATAGATATACACTGAATGAGAAAAGTAATACTTTTCATTAACAAGGAGATAGTTGTTCAAAAATACACCTTGTTTAGGATAGGTAACACCTACATCACCTCCTATTGCAACTCTTCTACTAAACATGATGATATTTTATTATATATGTACAATGACAAATTCCTTAGTTGTCCTTCTTATCAAAAGAAGCCATGAAGGTGAGATAAACTTGGACATGCATAAAAAACTTTAACGAAATAGAAGAAGAGTAAAATGTTTCTTTGACTAAATTATAATATAATTACACTTATGCATCCTAAATTGTCTTTCATCATTTCAAATAAAAAAGTATCATGAAATGTACATGCCCTTAGCGTTGAGGATTTTCATGAGTACTCTGTCACAAAGCCTCACAACATGCAAACATTAAATGACCCACAACTTTATTCCTTGTTAGTTATTCCCATATGTTAGTTTTATTCAAGAATGTCTCATGTTATCTTCTCTTTTAATCACTTAATTCTTTTCTATATTTTGCACAACTATGACATCATTTTTTCTTTCTTCTCAAAGGGTTCTATCTAGTAGCCAAACTTTCAAGGATGGAAAGTTATTTTAAAGCTATAAACATTGCCTAGTATTAGTACTCTGTAATATCCATAATGTTAAATGTTTAATGATATTTTCATAAAAATATTGAGAGTTCTAATTATTTTTACATTATAATAATTTTAAAGTATAAACTTTGAGAAAATAAATTGAAAAAAAATGTCAAAATTGATAACTATTTTTTATTTTTTATTTTGAAAAAACTGGAACATTACCCCCAATAAATTTCTCTGCTACGTGGAAAATTAGTAGCCTTATTTGCATTGGAGCATTGTTTATTCTACCAAGAGCTCATAGACTATCTGTCAATATTATCTCATTTTTCACTTTACTTAGTCACGTCCCTTCCTCGTCGAGGGTGATTTAACTCCCAGAGGATGATAACTCAACACATTTATTTTGTTATACCTGACCACTTTAAGCATTAAATATGTTAATTGAGTACCATACTAAATATATATGGTTTTTTTCACTTTCTTATTTATATGTGTCTATAACTATGCATAGTCATTTGCCACTTGCTCCTTGTTCACAATCGCTAGCAAGGGCCCTTCATTCATGTAGAAGATTTGGACATATATATTTTGGTTTGTGTGGTCCTATGAATTTTAATTATGATAATGAAAATAAATGTACAAAATATTATGTTGATGATTACACTGGAATGTGATGGGTTTACTTACTAAAATGTAAATCTCAAGCTTTCAAAACATTTAAATATTTTCATGTATGGATTGGATATGAAGCATAATCACACATTGGCTCTCTCCATACCATTAATGGAATATAATGTAATCTAATGAATATGAAAAATATATCTATAAGCACGGGATTAAAATTTAGAACATAGTTCCATACAATTCTCAACAAAACTAAGTAGTTGAAAGAATGAACATTACTCTATTAAATATAGCTCTATCAATGAGGGTTCTCAAAAATAGAACATTGATGTTTTGGGATTATGTGATTCTATGTGCAATGTATGTGAAAAACTTATGTCCATCTCACACTCTTAGAAAAAGAGTCCTTGTAAAATGTGGTATGTATGAAATCCTTCAGTAATCCATCAAAATGTCTTTGGTTCCTCTACATTCACTTATATTTGTTATAGTATAGCCATTCTTGCATATTGGGTATATTATTGTAAGTTTTTACTTCTTACTTTGTGGTTGTGATGTATCATAAGTTGGTTATGGTTTCCTCAAAGGATTTCAGGGAAATTTCTACTTTTCTCAATGATTTCAAAATGAACTACCCTTCATACATGGAGTTCATTCCAATATTGTACAATCTTTCTAGAACTTTTACTCTATGATTAAACTATAACTTGATTCTCATATCAATATAACTTTTCTTTATACAAGCATATATGTACAATACTAATGTTATTTCGTTTACAACAAAACATCATATTGAAGGATGTCATCTATATTACTAAGGTTAGACTCTACTTATCTCAAAACCTTCTATCATGTTCTTTGCCTAATTAATTTAAAGTGATTCCAATTCAAACAAAGGAATTCCTTTCTTCTCTGTGTAGGTTAGTCTATGACAAACTTGGGTTATCTTGTGACATTGTTTTGTGGTCAAAATTCATGCAAGTTTTTCTGCCTATGCTTTAGCCTTCAAGTACTTATCAAAGGCTTCCTCTTTATAGGGTTTTGATGTCAGTTTCCATTTCAATTGATGTTGGTTGCAAGGAAATTTGACGTTGTTTGTGTTTAGAGAAAACCCTTATATAGCTAGTGCTTTTCCCAAAATGCATGACACTAAAAAAAATGCATGTATATCAATTTCAATTCAATGGATTTACCTTCTCTTCGTTAATGAAAATATTTAATTATGATAAAATAGTTCTGGTTGTCTTGTGGCCCCAACAATGTAAATATTTATTTTTACTCATAAGAACAATTTATAAAATGTATTTACTTCTTACTATGTTTAATGAAGTGATTCCATCAAAAGTTTACAATACTATAATATTTTTTCTATTTATATTATATGAGTATACATTAGATATTCATGTCAACTCTATATGATTATGCAATATAATAATTATGCAAAATATGTGGAATAGAAAAAGAATAAAAAAAGATATATATGATTCCTAATATCCTATGTTTCTCCAGTAAACATAAAAGAAGAAGAACATAAAGCTTCTTATTCAAGAAACAATGTTAAATTTAACCCAACGCTTTTTAAATCAATGATAATTAGATGAAACCAGTCATTCCCAAACAAATGGTTCATTGCACAATAAAACTATAATTGTAAGTGTTTAACAGATAAACAGAAGGTTTAAACAAAATAAATGCAAAATTTTGATCTTGATAAATGGTTCAAATTCTTAGCCAAGATATCAGATCTAAACATAAAGGAAATTTCATGTACTTGAATGACTATATTCATGAATAGAGCAAATATTTCTAAATGAATTAATTATCATTTAATAGTAGGATATTATGTATGTGAAGAGATATATTCTGGATTCATGAAAATGTAGCTTTCATTTCGAACAGTGGAGAAGAGAATGACAGTTTAATACTTGAACATAAAAAATCAATCTTAAGTTAACTTCCATATGTCCACCTTAACCTCCACCTCCATCATCTAATCACCCACATCAACCTCCTCCTCCTCCTCCTCCTCCTTTCCCTCAACTCGACCTCCTCCACCATCTTCTCCTCCTCCTCCTCCTCTTCCACCACCTCCTCCTCCTTCTCCTTATCAACCTCCACTTCCTCCTTCTTCCCCACAACCTCCTCCTCCCCCACCTCGAAATCCACCTCTTCCTCTACCTCCTCCTCAGCCTCCACCTACTCATCCACCTCCTCTGCCTCCACCTCCTCCTCCTTCTTCTCCTCTGCTTACTCTTCCACCACCACCACTTCCTCCTCCACTTCAACCTTTGTCTTCTCCTACTCCTCATCATCCACCACTACCTGCAACTCCACCTCCACCTCCTCCAACCCCTGCTCCTCATCCTCCTTCTCCTCCTCCACCTCCACCTTGTCCAACAGCTCCTCCTCCTCCTCCTCTACTTCCTCCTCCTCCTTGTGTGGCTAAACCTCCACATCCAACTTCACCTCCTCCTCCACCTCAACTACCACATCCACGTTCACCTCATCCTCCACTTATCCTCCACCTCAACCTCCACCTCCACTTTCACATCATCCTCCTCTTCCTCCTCTTCGACCTCTCCCCCTCCTCCACACCGTTGTCATCCTCTTCCTTCACCTCTTCCTCCTCCACCTCCACCTATACCTCCACCACCTCCTACTCCATCACCACCTCAACCAACAACCCCTCATCCACCTCCTCCTCCTCCTACACCTCCACTTTGTTCTCCCCCTTATCCACCTCCTCCTCCTTTCCTTCATCCTTCTCCTCCTCCTCCATATCCATGTTCACCTAGTCCTCCTCCATCTCCACATCCACCTCCTTCTCCACCACCTCCTCCTCCTCCTCTTTCTCCTAATCCTTTGCCTCCACCTCCTCCACCACCTCAACCTCCACCTCCTCCTGCTGCTCATCCTCCACCTCCACCTCCTCATCCACCACCACCTATGCCTCCTCATCCAAAAACTCAACCTCCACCACCTCCTCCACCAACAACATGACCTCCTCCTCTTCCTCCTCCTCCATTAGCTCCACCACACCATCCACCTCCACCTCCTCCTCAACTACCTTAGTGTCCTCCTCCAACTCTATGTCCACCAACACTAACGCTACCACCACCACCTCCTCCTCCTTCTCCTCCTCCTCCTTTGCCTCCTCCTCCTTTGCCTCCTCCTCCTCCTCATCCTCTGCCACCACCACCACCACCACTCCACTACATCTACCTCCACCTCCTCCTCCTCATCCTCTGCCTCCATATCCTCCATTTCCAGCATCTCCTTCCATGCCTTCTCCTGCTCTATCTCCTCCTCTACCTCCTCCTCTACCTTCTACTTTGCCTTTAATGCCACTGTTGCCACCTTCACTAAGAGGGAGCTTGGATTACATCACCCCTTATTAAAAAGGAGTGATAGTTGTGCTTTTCTATTTCATGTGTCATGCACTAAACGAGGACTAAAAATCGTAAGTCTAGGTGAAGGCCATGAAGACATATCTAAGCACAACATTCTTGTATTTACTTTGGAAGAAATAATGTAGGATTGGGTAATCATCTAGTATCTGAGGCTCTTTAAGGATATTTAGGGCATCTAAGACGATAGTAGGAAAGAGGAACCATATTATTTTAGGGTTTTGAACCAAAGATAAGAATAGTCCTATAAGTTCATACTCAACGAACACCTGGGTGGGTATGTACCTTGAGAGGCAATGATTAATGTGTCTATGATCATTGGAATTTCCAACATTGTGCTCTGACATAATGAGAGATAGAGTTATGAGTGAAGGCCTTACTATGGAAACAATGTTGCTAACTATGATGCTATAAATATGGGTTACCAATCTGATT
Source organism: Pinus taeda (assembly GCA_000404065.3). Taxonomy (NCBI): domain Eukaryota; kingdom Viridiplantae; phylum Streptophyta; class Pinopsida; order Pinales; family Pinaceae; genus Pinus; species Pinus taeda. Next base: position 7,955 of record APFE031348659.1, read on the forward strand.
CCTCTTATTATAAATTGTTTAGATTGAGAATGACCAAGTACCATTATAAATACCTTCGTAGTTAAGAAGGAGTTTTGAAGAAAATGTAAGTAGGTTCAGTATCTACAAAAGTAATTTTGATCTTTGTACTTGTCATGAGGTTTTAGGTTTTAGGGTTTAGGCTTTATAACACTTTATTAAATGCTTTTAATAAACACTTAAATAAAAGTTTCAAAATTTTTTTTAAAATGTTATAAAATTCTTAGGATTTAGGGTTTAGGCTTTAGGGTTTAGGGTTTGGGGTTTCTGGTTTAGAGTTTAGGGTTTAGGGTTTATAACACCTCAGTAAATGCTTTTAATAAACACTTAAATAAAATTTACAAAATTCTTCTTAACATGTTATAAAATGCTTAGCGTTTACGATTTAGGGTTTGGGGTTTGGGCTTTAGGGTTTAGTGTTTGGGGTTAAGGATGTAGGGTTTAGGGTTTGGGGTTTAGCGTTTAGGGTAGAGTGTTTAAGGTTTTTAAAATTCCTAGGGTTTAGGGTTTATGGTTTATAACACTTTAGTAAATTCTTTTAATAAACACTTGAATAAAAGTTAAAAAATGGATGAGGGTTTAGGGTTTGTGTTTTAGGGTTTAGGGTTTAGGGTTTAGATTTTAGGGTTTCAAATTTAGGGTTTGTAGTTTAGGGTATAGCATTTAGGGTTACACGTTTCTAGTTTAAGCTTTAGCGATTAGGGTTTATGGTTTAGGTTTTATAACACTTTATAAAATTCTTAGGGTTTAAGTTTTAATATTTTCTCTTTAGCGTTGATGGTTTCAGGTTTATAACACCTTAGTAATTGTGTCAATAAACACATAAATGAAAGTTACAAAACACTTTTTAAAATGTTATAAAATTCTTAGGGCTTAGTTTTTAGTATTTGAGGTTTAGGGTTTATGGTTTAGGGTTTGTGGTTTAGGGTTAAGGGTTTATGGTTTATGGCATAGCGTGTAGGAATGAACCACTCCACCTTAAGGATGTATCCGTTGCTACATATTACGCATAATGCATTCATCCTGTGGAGTCTCGAGGAGTTATGAAGAAAAATAAATCAAAGGAAAAAGGTTTATCAAGAAGGTTATCTCATGTACCACATTTTTCTCCCTCGTACACTCAGATACCTAGGTGTGGTCTTCCCCTATTATAGATACTCATAAAATTCTTAGGGTTTATAATTTATGGATTAGGTTTTTGGGTTTAGCGTTCAGGATTTAGGGTTTATAACATTTTAGTATATGCTTTTAATAAGAACTTAAATAAAAGTTACAAACAGTTTTCAAAATGTTATAAAATTCTTATGCTTTAGTGTTTAGGGTTTACGGTTTATAACAGTTTATTAAATTTTTTTAACATACACTTATATAAAAGTTAAAAAACACTTTTTAAAATGTTATAAATTTCTTAGGGTTTAGGGTTAAGAGTCTAGAGTTTATAATACTTCAGTAAATCCTCTTATTAAACACTTAAATAAAAGTTATAAATTCTTTTAAGATGTTATAAAATTGTTAGGGCTTAGGGTTTATGGTTTGGGGTTTGGTGCTTATAGTTTAGGGTTTAGGGTTGGTGACGCTTTAGTAAATGATTTTAATAAATACTTAAATAGAAGCTACAATATGTGTTTTAAAATGTTATAAAATTATTTGGGTTTAGCATTTAGGGTTTAGGGTTTAGGGTTTACAGTTTAGGGTTTAGCATTTAGGGTTTAAAGTTTAGAGTTTAAGGGTTAGGCTTTAGGGTTTGTGGTTTACAGTTTACGGTTGAATGTTTATAACACTTTAATAAATTCATTTATAAAATGTGTAGGGTTTAGGGTATAATGTTCATGGTTTGGGGTTTAGGGCTTAAGGTTTAGGGTTTAATTTTTATGATCTAGGTTTTAGGTTTTGGGTTTATAGGTTAAGGTTTAGGGTTTATAAGACTCTAGTAAATTCTTTTAATAAAAACTTAAACAAAAGTTTCAAAAAAAATTTAAAAAATTATAAAATGATTAGGGTTTAGGTTTTAGGATTTGGGATTTAGGGTTTAGGGTTTAAGGTTTGGGCTTTTGGGTTAAGGTTTCAGGTTTAGTGTTTATGGTCTACAATGTTTTGGGATTTAGGGTTTATGCTTTTGTGTTTAGGGTTTAGGTTTTTTTGTTTATGGTTTACGGTTTATAACACTTGAGTAAATTCTTTTAATAAACACTTAAATAAAAGTTACAAACTTCTTAAATTGTTATAAAATTATGAGGCTTTATGGTTTAGGGTTTAGGGCTTTGGGTTTAGGTTTAGGGTTTAGGTTTTGGGGTTTATGTTTTAGGGTGTATGGTTTAAGGTTTATAGCAATTTAATAAATTCCCTTAATAAAAGCTGAACTAAAAGTTACAAAATTATTTTATAAATGATATAAAATGCTTATGGTTGAGGGTTTAGGGTTTAGGGTTCATTTTTTAGGGTTTATGGTTTGGGGTTTACAGTTTAGGTTTTATAACATCTTAGTAAATTCTTTTTATAAACGCTTAAATAAAAGTTACAAAATTATTTTTAATAGATCATAAAATGCTTAGGTTTT
>APFE031348659.1:13199-51558 GCA_000404065.3 Pinus taeda
TGAAGGCATTGAATTTTTTGCACTTGTGTCTAATGAGGCTTTCTGGAAAGATGCTAAAGAGATTATCGTTGTGATGGAGTCCCTTGTTAGATTTCTCAGGTACTTCAAGTCTTTTAACTTTTTCATGTTTTAAATTTCATTTCAAGCCTCTTTTTATTTTCAATGTTTCATATTAATTTATATTTCAAAGCTTGAACTTTCAGGATGGATGATGGTGACAAACTCACTGTGGGTTACATTTATGAGGTGATGGATCTCGAAAATGAGGCCATAAAAAGAAGATATGGGGATGAGGCAACAAAGTATATGCATGTTTGAGACATTATTGATGCACATTGGGATAGGAAATTGCATTCCCCCTTACATGCTGCTAGGTACTTCTTAAACCCATAGTAATTTTATGATAAGAGCAAATTTAATGACGATGGGGACATTCATAGAGGACTTATGACATGTATGGAAATATGCTTCCTTGATACCTAATTTCAAGGTCATGTCTTTTCCCAACTATAGGATTATAGAGCAGTACCTAAATTATTTTTCTATACCAGTGTTATACGAGAAAGATCTAAGGTGTTGCCAGGTACCCTTTGAGGCTTGAAGGCTTTATCAGCTCATTAAAATTGTTTAAAATTTATTTTGTATGCTAAATGTTTATTAAATTTTGTTGTATTTTTAAGTTTTTACTATTTATTATTTAGCACATCTACTCACGAACCCTTGCCACTTGGTAGATCTTTGGCAGAAAATTTTTTGTAGTGATATGCCAGATTTGAAGAGATTTGCCACTTGAATATTAAACCAAGCATGAAGTGCTTTAGGTTGTGAGTGCAACTAGAGCATTGTTGAGAAAAAACATTCTAAGAAGCACAACTGATTGACACAAAATTGCTTAAATGACCTTGTTCTTTTCCATTACAATCTACAACTTGAGAACAAGAAAATACTAGGTGAGAGCTTGAATTTGAAGGTTTGATAATCTAATTTGGAATTTAAATTTTAAACTTTAAAGTTCAAAGTCAAACTTAAATTCACATTTCAATGTCTCATGATAATGATAGGTTTGAATCATTCACCAATAGACCTTGAAGAGATAGATTTGCAAACTACAAATGCAGCATATTAAGTCCAATCACACGAGGCTCTTCTTTTAAGCCTACAGGACTTGAAGAACTTTGACAGTGAAGCAAGTGGAGGAGTGGGAGGAATCACTTCTATTTCTCACTCTTAAGAGTTTTAGACTCTTAGTTACTGATTTTTTCTAATTAGTATGCAGTTGTTTGTAAACGTTTAGAAGCAATTGCTTCTAGTTCTATGTAGTCAATAGTGAGGAGTCATGACTCAGTAATTTGGATCATGTTTGGACTCATAACATATATGAGATACTTATTAATTCATGATATTTTGGACATCTATTGATATCATGAATTGTTTGGAGATGAACTTACTAAATATCATTGAAAAATGTTTTTTTTAAAATCAATTATGTGCATATTTTTATTTATTGAATTCACTGATTCTTTTCCAATTTTTTCCCAATTGTTTTCTAATTTTTCCCCAATCTAATTAAGAAAATTAACTCATTCACCTCACTGATTTATTCTTTATTTCAATTCTGGTAACATTGGGTACAAGTTTCATTCTTTACTTATGAGTGTTGAGGTGTGCTAGAGAGTGCCAATGCATGCTGAGGAGTGACTAGGAGTACTAGGACAACACAAGGGAGCAGTAGATCAAAATGCATGGAAGTGAATGAATATGAGGGTGTGTTGGGGAGTGTCAATAAGTGCTAGTTGTCATGACAAGGAGGGAGTGACAAGGTATGCTAATAATGGGTAAGGCATGCCAGGGTATGCCAGGGAATTTCAAGAAGTACTGGAGTGTGCTAGGTAGTTCTGGGGTGTGCTAACATGTACCAAATAGTGCAAAGGCATTCTAGGTGCTAAGAAATTCTAGGATGCGTAGGGTGCCAGGGTATGGAAATATGCACCAAGGAGTTTCAAGGCAACAAAAGGAATAACAAAGCTAAAATGAAAGGAAATGAACACATAAGAGGGTTAATAAGTTGAGACTTTATCTGTTAGGGGCATGCTAGCCACACTATAATATGTTCCAATACATGCCAAGTGCCAATGTGTGCCGAGTTCTAATTTTTTCAATGCAATATTATGCCAAGGAGTTTCAGGGCATGCTAGGGACTACAGGGAATGCCAACACATGATAGGGGAGTGTTATGCTATGCTATGGCATGCGAACATGTGCTTTGGCATCCTACTCATGGCAAGAAGTTCTAGGTACAAAGATGTTCAAAGACATGTGAGGTGCCAAGGAATGTTAGTGCATTATTCCAAAGCATGTTAAGGTGTGCCATGAGTGTTGAGGAGTGCAATGTATCTCTCATTAATAGAATTGATAGAGCTCGATTATATATTAAATAATATAGTTCCTACACACACTAGTGGAACTTTATTTAAAGGAAATTTTCTAGATAATAAACCTAATAGAAATGAATCATGTGTTGACACAAAGGAAGACTATATTCTTATGACTTGAGGGGAATGATACACACTAACTACTTCTTAACAAATTGATTGGCTATTATAACGACTATGACCTTCGACACATAATGAAAAAGTCTCCACAACAATGGTTTTAAATAATTATATTTTGACAAAAAATATAGTAACATGTACATAGCATCATCAAAAACTCATTGGAATGATTAATGATGATGAACATTTTTTGACCATCACCAAAAGTAACCAAAAAGAGCATTGGTGAGGGTAAATAAAATATCATCACTCGATGTGTCCCCAAAGAGAGAATTAGTGATGGGCCTTTAACAACCCTCACCAAAAGTGTCACCAAAGAGACAATTAGTGATGGGAAATTAATGACCCTCATCAAACGTGTCATTGAAATTGGTTTTGGTGACAAATCTTAAAGGACCATCACTATATACACTTGCAACAATGATTTTTTAAATACCATCACCATATGCGACATTGATGATGGACCTTAAAGGTCTGTCATAGACATGAAGCACCATCAAAAACTCATCGTAATGATAAATGATGACAAACATTTATTCATTGTCACCAAAAGTAACCAAAAAGATCATTGGTGACTGTTCCATAAAATATCATCACTAGAAGTGTCACCAAAGAGAGTATTAGTGATGGGCCTTTAACGACCCTCACCAAAAGTGTCACCAAAGAGAGAATTAGTGACACGCCTTTAATGACCATAACCAAAAGTGTCATTGAAAATGGTGGTGACAGACCATAAAGGACCATCACTATATACATTTACAACAATGATTTTTTAAATACCATCACCATATGTGACATTGGTGATGAACCTTAAAGGTTCGTCACAAGCATGACCCAAACCAATGATCTTTTTTTCTTGTAGTGTAATTACACATTCACTAAACTCGTGAAAGCATCAAATAATGATGGAATTTTCAAACATCATGGGACTAAGCCACTCGTTCTCAAGGTTCGTTAAAAATAATCAAAGGGATTCATCCAAATGATGAACTTGTAGATCAAGAATATGTTATCGTCCTCAAGCTTATTGAAATATAAAGAGGTACTCACCAGAAATGGCTGGGAAAATTGGGAAAACAAGGTACTCTACCTATTAATAGCAACAATTAGTCCTTGAACATGACATTCTTCCACTTCATCCTGGTGGCGTTTCTTTTGGAAAATATGCTTGTTTTTTTATTCATCATATAATGTCAAATCCTTGGTTTTTGGTTTTAGGTCAATGCTTCCGTCTCCATTCAATTTCACCAATATGTTCAAGAGAAGTCATTTAGTTGATATCTATTATGATACTCATAATTTTTCATTCTAAGTTTGTCATTCTTGAACCATCTCCATATCAGTATCATTTTATCTCAAATCATGATGCCCGTTTTGTGTCATTGGTAGGGGATACATCAAGGCCCTCTTGTGATGGGTCGCTTCATGTTGACATAAGCTCATAATCTATGAAGTTGACTTACAAACTATCCCTTTGGTACCTTGGGACTTGCACACATCAATGGCAAGTTTCCTCATTCTCGGTGTCATGTTTTTATCATTGGTTTTTGACCGAAATATTATGTTTCGTGTTCAACTTCAACTCATTCATTCACACAATACACATTGTAGTGTAGTACCTTGAGATACATTAATAAAAAACATGATTTTTCTCATGTTTGTTAATGGATTACATGATTTTCTGATAATCAATTAGTGTCTACCATGTTCAACTTCAGATCATTTTTTCTCATGGTTAGACTCATACAATGGAAAATCGAGGGAACGAGATAGAAGACCCCATATATAGCTTCATCCATCTGGGTTGCGATTTTAGTGTTAATGCAAGATTAAAAGGTGTGATAGATATGATCATCAAAATAGTCATCCAATCATGGTTCCACACTTTTTCATCAACGAATGTGATTTCTTCATCATTATACATGTAATTTTAGCTTATATGCTAAGCATGGTTATGCCTCCCTCAGAAAAGATATCATGATGTAAATGTACTATAAAAAATGCTGATCTTGACTGGTTCCTCTTGATATGAGGTTGTCATAAAGTAAAACACTTCAATCATCAGCTACCATTTCTAACATTACGCATTTGGGGGCAATCTATTATGCACAATTTTATCACATCTAGTCAATAAGCCTACAAATTGAATAAATCAGCATCCCTGAACATGTTGTCATCATCCCTACACAAATCCCTAAGCATGGCTCTTCCAAATCCCTGAGTTTCCTGGGACTAACTACTTCAAATCAGTTCTTTTAAGGATTGACACACCCTACCCCTTTAGGGACCCGTGTTGAGGATGAGGTTTCTTCCTTTTATACCAACATTGATTAGCAATAGGATGTCCCTTGTTAGGGGTGTGCTGGTTCTAGAAATATAAGAAATTTAAAAAGGATATCGAAGCTTCCTCTTCGCTAAGCTTCCAGGAGTTGTTTTCACCATTTACCTTGCATAAGAAGTTTGAATCTTATCTAACCCTACCTTGGGTATTTCACCTATTGCCCCTTGAGCTCATCATCCCATTTTAAGTGGATCTCAAGCCTAGATTGGAAAATGGATAAGAATTCGTAAAACTACCACCCCTCTCCTATAAATTTATAACCATTTACAACATCAAGGTTCGTTTTTGGAGTTTGATCATACCCGCATGTTCATTCCTTGAATCCAAAGGCATTATATATTCATGTCTTACAGAAACATTGAGGTGTGCTTTGTGACAAGGAAGGACAAGTCAACATGGGGAGATTTCTACAAGATCAACAACTATTCTTGGTTGTAAACTCTCTCCTATTCATATTTATACAAAAAGTACTTTGTTTCTCTATATGTGTTATGTTATGTTTACATTCATATAGTTCAATGCCTTGCTCATCCATTAAGTAGAGTAATTGGATAATTCTACATAGATGTTGTAGATATTTGGCTTGTGTTGATTTTATGTGCAGGTTCTAATTATATCAATTGGAGCAACGATTGGATATTACAAAACGAGAGGAGAGAAAACATTCCAAGAAATTTGAATTAATCCTCCTTCCATTCTTCAATTTCTCTAAGGGAAACTTTATATTCCTTTCTTTCTCTTGTTCCAAACCAATGCACTAGGTTTAAGAAAGATACTTCTGCTAGCGATTGTAAATTCTATATAATAACATGGATGTCTTATTGAGGAAAATGGGGACACAAACTCCATCATAGAGATGTGAGAGGAGTTTTCATTTTGAAGGAGATGAGGGATGGAGCGATTTGATTGACCATAGGAGCAGTGGATTCAAATTAGACTTGATAGAGAATCTTGAGGTGAGGTTGCAAGAATTGAGGGATAACGAAAGGATTACATGATTTATTTGAAGATTTGTTTTCCTATGGATACCTTCATCTACTTGGGTATGGGGTAGTTTGTATGGACATCATTTATATTTTTGTTGCAGTTATTTTGGATGAGGAAGTGATAAGAATGCCAAAAAAATGATTGATGATGGAATGAGGATGCACATTTTGATGGGATGTGTGTGATCGTTAAATTATATACCTAACTAGTACAAAAATTGGGGGATATCAATGTGAAAAGGTATGACATATTTATGTTGGAGTATGATAGAAAAATTCATAGGTAGATCAACCCTTAAATGTTTTAATGATTAGCGTGATGGTAGTATCAACTTGAGGCATTATGGAATGAGTAGGAGGCAATAGTCCTCACATCTTAGCTTTGGATAGTGAGAATGCTTGTTGAATGTTGTGTTGATAGAGTAGGCTTGAGACCTTTGGTATTCTCATGGAGACTTGGAGATGGATTTTTGCATGAATGCTTTGGTTCGCGACATTTTGAGTACAGGGTTGCTAATTATAACTTTTCTAAGGATGAAAATTTCATTGACTGGGAGAGGACGTCAAGTCCATGAGGTTGTGCACACAAGTACCTAAACATGTACAGTGGGAAACATCATTGTGACCCAAAATATAATGCTTATATCACATAATGTGACATCATGGTTTTTTCTATTTGTGTGCCAGTGCATGAGTAAAAGTGCACTAAGGGGGTCTCACCTATGTAAGTTGGTTGATGAAGTAAGCCATGTCGACAAGGGATCACAAGATGGGGCATATGTGTGTGGAGTACAGGAAAAATATTGGGTGCACATAAATGAACATCGTCATGCGACTGGGTGGTTGGGAACATTTCATTGATCGCATAAGGCACATGACTAGTTTTCATGTATATATAACATACATGGTGAGTGGGAGAGGACTCTGCCAATAGGAGAACATGAAGCTTATAGAATGAGTAGGCAGAGACATACGTAAACGTGGAAAACTTTGGTTTAGTTCATTTGGGCACTGAGTGGATTATAGTTGAGCGACTTCGGTAGGTCTACAAAGGGCACATATAAAACAACCTAAATTTTGTTGCTTTCTTCCCCGAAATTTGGTTTTCACATCATTGAAATTTGATGTTTGGATCTTAAACAAAATTTGGCCTTTTCTTTCCAAAAATATGTTGTTTTCTTGCTCAATATTAGGTGTATAGGTCTAAAATGAAATTTGGTTTTTTCTCACCCATATATTGTTGATTTTGGTTGCAAGAATGAAAATTTGGTAATATTGGTCGCCGAATTAGATAGAACTTTGAAGCTTGGTCCATTGGTCAAAAATTTTAGTGATTGAGACAAATGTGGTGTTTCGACCCTAGAGAAATTTAGTGTTTGGAGATGAGTACTAGTTCCATACGTAGGTTCCCATTTGGTCATCGAATCTAACAGGAGGTGCTTGAGAATTGCATTGCAAGGAGTGTTGCAATCAGGTGCAAATGCGGCATCACACTAGTTGAGGTTGTAAGCTATGTTGTGTGTGGCTCCAAGTCGATTTATTGTGTTTAGCCAAGTGCTTGAACTTGTTTATGTAAATTATATTTCTCTTATATGTTGATGATTTGCAGGTGTTAAGCCAAGTGTTTCTCGCCCTATATATCTCGTGTATATGTACTGATGAGGTTGCATATTATAGGTGTATTGCACATTGTTAAAGAAGAAAATTGATTAAGTCAATATTAAACCAACAGTTAGCTACAAGAAGTGGAGGCACCATGAGGGTGAATTAATAATATGTTATGCTAGGAAGTTATGGACCACATTTGTGAAGCATGCTCTAGGGGTCACTATGGCATGTTGACAACAACAATTTATTAAGTAAACTTATCTATCCTTCTCTAATAACAAAGCACTATTTCCTCTATTCCTATGAGGTAGTGAGAGATAATTATTTCCACATTAAGTTACATTTTAATTCACATATAACCTAAATTTACGAAGTGGAAATAATGTTTGTATCCACTAAGATTAACACATCTATTTTTTATTATTTTGATTCCATTTAATCATATAACTTTACTCAGATTTATTGTGGTTTCCTCCTCTATTCCTCCCTATATAAGAGATATGTGAACTATTTTGACTTACTACTCAGTAGACCACTCAAAAGATTGAAATAAGTTGGGATTAGGATAAGTGACCGCCTATGAACGAATTATCTTTTGAGACCGAAATATAATTGAGGACAAAGTAAGGGTAACAAAGCCAGCCTTCTTTGGTCGGCGTGGGACCAATAACACAAAGGTAACTATATTACCTCGTCTAAATTGAAATATAAAACCTAACGGGTCAATATCGCAGGTCTTCCGATTAATGTGTTGTGATCGCGGGAACTCCTCAGCATATACTGCATATTGTAAATAAAAAGTCAGTAAGTGACGAGATGGCGGAATCACACATTGAAAGCGACACTCAAAATAAAAATTTTGCGAAAGAAATATCTATTTTGAAAGAAATATATCAGCGGGCTTATAGACACATAGATAAAGCGTCAAATAGCGGCACGTTGTTGGAGAGATCTGTACCTTCCACTGCAACCGATGGCCTTTCACATGAGGAATCGACATCCAGGGAAAGTGAAGGTATTGTTGAGCAGCACTTGATCTCAAGCGTAGCGTTTAGATGGATTGGCAGACGGAATGGAGATGGGTGGGAATTGGAGAACATTTGGGATAATGTATGTGTAAGTCAATTAGATGACATTGGACAGAAACCCAACTATGAATGGCGTCCTGGCAACTACAGCGGCCAAACAATGGCTGAAAACGTCAATATTGTTTTGGTACGAACTATCGTAGATTGGAGTCGGGAAGACGGAAATGTGTGGAGCCAGCAAGTTGCATGGAGTGGGAGTTTTGAAGATGGTCAGAAGGTACTGCAACTCTTGGAAGGAAATAGTAATGCCACTAATTCTATGGAAATGAGGGGTGAACGTTTTGATCTTCATCCTCATTTGCGAGCGCGATACATTGCTCTCCATGGGAGTTATCCTTTAGCTGCTGCTCTGGCAGCTGTTGACTCTTCCCCAACAGTTGTCATTCCAGTCCAATCTGTTGGCACAGGAGATGGTATTTGTGCTATTTGTCATGATATGCTATCCACAGGAGACGATGCAAAACGGTTGCCTTGCAATCACCTATTTCATCGAAACTGCATTTTTCGGTGGTTTTACTCTAAACTTGAGTGCCCTCTATGCAGGAATGACTTTCAGTCGTAGATAGCCTCAATGTCTCCCTCTTTTTAATCGTTTCTTTGAGCTTTTCATAATTAACGCAACGGGATTAACCATTTTCCATAGAAATCTCAGGTGTAAATTTTGGTACTTTTGGATTTTTAAGTTTGACAAGGCGTAGTAAACGCGAATACGTTCGTGTAAATATGGGATTTGCACCCTAGGGCATTCCCTGATTATCTACTTATATGGGTTGGGACATTGCGCAATACTGATTTCAAATGTGGTTATGCTCATAGTTTTTCGGTTTACCATTTTTTTTTTTATGTATGTTTAAAGAGGAGGCCAAATACTGTTTTGTTAAACGTTGTATTTTAATATTCAGTATAAATTTTCATCATGTTTATTTTATTAACTTTGAAGTAAGCTGATTATGAAGTACGTGTGAAGTTTATTGTAGATGAACATTAGAGGCTAGCCCTGAATATACAAAGATTATTATTTCATGTTAGTTAAAGGTTTTACTGGGTACATGGGCATCTAGAACTCAATATGCAAAGTTATACTATAATACTTTTAATTTTCACAGCTCTCATAACTTATTAACCTTGCACCAAAATCTTTAAGGTTGCACCAAAATCTAGAATATAATGGAAAGATGAGGAACCTTAAGAACTAGTAGAAAGTCTTTGAAATCCCTTAGCTAGTCTTTCATACCATAAAGAGAATATAGTCATGAGAAGGAAAGGATATTGAAGACTCTTTATTACTATTGTTGTAGTTAAACTATTTAGCAGTGATCATTGTTGTGGTTAAACTATTTATGAGTGGTTATGAGCATGAATGCTATGATCCTTTGCTACAAGATCTCCTTCCTCTTTTATGAACATTGAAAGTATTGACATAGATGAAACCATACCCTGCTTTTTCTTTGTAGCTGAAACAAAACTCAACTTATGATGTTGCAACTCTTATCGATGTACAATTTTGGATTCCTTAAGCATGTCTCTCTATTTATGATTAACTTTATTGATCTCATGCTTACGTACTTTAGGTTGTACAACAACATTTTTACTAGCATAAGCTGCTTGTTTTAACTGTTTCACCGTGAAAAGAGATTTATCTATTTTTATGGGGTGAGAATGTACAATCTATTCAATTCCTTTTCTCAACAAGTGATATTGATTATGTTCTTTGAAAAATATCGCTTTCCGATCATATAAATATGGGATACCCAAGACCATCCCACATGTACTATCTAGTTTTACCACATCACACAACACCTTATCCTTAATTGAGAAGTTATTGCAAATGGTAACATACATTGCTTAGTCACTCACAATTTATGGTTTCTTCTCATCCAAATTGAAGTATAAGGTTTACGCTGATTTATGGTTTTCAATCCCAATTGCTTAACCACTTTTTTTTATTTATTTTTACTTTTTTATTTATTTTTTTTATTTTAATTTATTTATATATAATATATATATATATATATATATATATATTATATATATTATATATAGATATATATTTATTTATTTATTTTTTTTTTTATTTTTTTATTTTTAATTATATATATATAATATATATATATATTTATTTATTTTATTTATTTTATTTCAATTTATTATTTATATTATTTTTTATTTATTTATTTATTATTTTTTTTTTATTTTATTTATTTTTATTTATTTATTTTATTTTTATTTATTTATTTAATTTTATTTATTTATTATATATATATATATATATATATATATATAATATATATATATATATTTTCCTGAAATTAGGTTAACCTGACATCCACTATCTAGTAATGTATCAATCTTTGTATGTTTCATAACAACCCTTATATGAAATAACTTGCGTTTGGAACTATTAGAATCATTACCTTCATCAGATTTATTAGTCATAATCAATGATGTGATTTGTGCCTCGTCGCCTGAATTTGACCCTAAGTCCATTGGTTTCACTGCTGCCACAACCTTTTGCTTCCCTTTTCTGATCCACTTTGGTTTCATTTCAGGATGCAATTTCCAATAGTGGTCTTCGTCATGACCCTCTTTCTTCCAATGTTTACAAGAGATATTTGTTTCCTCCATCTTAATGTAGTTTTTTTTCTTCACTTTTCCTTTTCGCTTGCTCTCCTTTCTGGTTGTCGATTCTGATGATACCCCAAATCCTAATTTACCTACTTCAATGTAAGTTTCTTGTACTGCAACTTCATCTAGGTAGTAAGATTGAACATAAATACAATATTATCAATATACTCAGGTAATCCCCCTACGTATTTCATTAGAGTTTCTTGAGTATATAAAGGAATATCTAGCATCAATGCCTTCTTACAAAACTCATCTGTATATTCTTGCACTTAATGACCTTTCCTAACTTTTAGTCCTTGTCGTTCTATTAAACATTTCTTCTTATATCCCAATGGATAGAATTGCTTTCTAAGTGTAGTAATTAAATCAGACCATGTTGGAAAAATCTTAGCGATATGCTGAGTACCTTTCTGTAACTTACTCTGCCACCAAATCAACATTGTACCTTCTAAACAAAGCGATGCCAGCATGATTTTGATTTCATATTTAGTGATTCGTCGCACGCTACAGTAAACCTCCATTTCCCTTACCCAGTTGTCAAGATTCTCAGCATTAACTTCTCCATTGTACATGGGTAACTCAAACTTAACATTGAGCTTCAACAACGGTTTCAAAGTTTCAGATGGAGTCAAGAGAGAAGCCATAGGGTCTTTTTGATTTCTTTCATCTTATTTTCCAGGTTGTGATGGTTGTCCCTCTTTGTCTTTAGGTTTTGTGTCTTCATCTTTTTCTTTCTTAAACTCTCAATATATTTATTCGACCATGGCTCGCAAGGTCATGAAAGCATCCACAAAGCCTACATCAGATCCAAAAGGATGATCACCGCTTCCTTCTTCAACCATCTCTTCTCCTCCAGTTGTCCTTCTTCTTGAACCAACTTCTGGATCTCCTACAATAAGTTCTCCTTCACCAATCTTTGATTTTCTCCTGGTGACCATGCACACTTATCAGTTAATATTTGATACCAAATGATCCCAGATCTGGTATTTTATAGAAATGTGATTTATTATCTTTTAAAAAATGTTAATGGATGACTTTTTAAAACACCATTTAAAATGCTTTAAAACTTGAAATTAAGAATAAGAACTTGAAAATGGAAATTGTAGTAATTCAAAGAATATAACATCAAGCACATTAACACAATGACAATAAAAGTTTGATAATGGAGTTTGGCTATCTTCAAGCCTACATCTCCAGTCCCTGGTCTTCAATGGGGAGGCCTTTATATTAAAACTTCAAAACCATAAATACATAAAAGAAAATTGCTTCTGATATAATCCTGAACAATCCTGCTACAATTTGCTCTGTCTTAGGTACTTGTAGCAACTCTCAGTTTTGAAAAAGGCTTCCTAGGTCTCCCAAAAAGTGCCTTCAAAGTTTAAGTCTCGCTTCCTGTACCTGCACAAATACTTCTCTGCTACATGAAAATGCAACTTCTCCTCCCCTTGGTGCACTAGTGAAAATGTTAAGAGGGATCAAATCCTGACCTCTCCCCCGATGGTTTGGATTCCCAAACATATCTCGTTATTTTAATACAATTTTTAAACAATAATAGGGTACATTTATTATGCCCGTAGGCCTTCTTTGTATGCAATGGCGAATTAATTATAAAGACGGATAAGGTTGGTTATGGCAGATGCTTAATAAGTATGGTGGAGGTCTCGACAGGGGCCACCAATAATGGCGGACTCTCGCCCTTTTTTTCATTTACTAACAACAATATCCCTTTAAATAAATGTGCTGAAAACATTATAACAAGAAGCATGTGTAACCTAACAGTAAGTCGTCTGATTTGTAGCCAAGAAGTTGCTGGAACGGATCCTATCCAATCTCTTGGAACCCTTAACAAAATTTTGACGAATCCAATGAGGCCACGTGTCACCCTTTGATAGGGCCACGTGTCTTCCCAATGCACCCAACTACAACCTACCACTTGTCAACAAGGTATTGGTCCATACGCGCCAATCATAACCTGCCACTTCTCACCTTCTCGTCATGCCATGTGGTGGTCAAACCTTAACCTTTGAATTCCCGTTGACTTTTGACTACCTATTGACCATTGAATTTGACTTTGACTTTTTGGAGTAGACCCTGAAAACTTTGACTTTGACTAACTTCTTCATATGAAGTCAGTTTTCACCCGTTCAAGTTGCATTGGAATCATTTATGTGAGATCTACGCGATGGAATTGTTTTCACTCGAATACAACAACTTTGAATTTTTTCTCTTTTCTCGATCCTTGATCAATTTCAGATCAAGGGGAGACTAGACAACAGAGAGGCTAGGAGGCTAGATATGCATAGTTCTTGAGGGCAATGAGATCTAGCTAAGGGAAGGCCACTGGAGGACAAATCTGCATAGCTCTTGGGGACAATGAGCTCTGACTGAGGGAAGGTCACCAAAGGTAGCCTCTGCGCAGTTTTGGATGCTAAGGGATGTTGGGATTTCCGTGGATTGCACAGTTCTAGTAGGAAAGGAAAAAGGCTTGAGGGTTGTAGATGCAAAGTGTGCAGTTTAGGAAGGCTGGAGGAGGCTAGGTTGCTACGAATTCTTCAGAATTTGGCCAAGTGTGGGATTCGTGGAACCGATGTCAACAATGATAAAACTTGACTGTGACCACACACTTGAACACTTAGTGAATCTAGATCATCTAGAACATATGAAAATGTACTTCACTTAATGCAACAAACCTTTGTGGCATTTTACGACAAGTGTGACTCCGATGATAAACTTTGAGATTTCACCTCAAATTTTTCGGCCACCAAAAAATCCAAAAATGACACTAAAAACAACCCCATTTTTTAGTATTAAAATGTCTTAACTTTTAGCTACTTCTGTATATAAAATTAATATAAAAATATCTTAATTGAAATTAATCTTAAAAATATTTATTTTATAATGAATGTTATATTATTAATTTTAAATTTAACTTTTTATTAATGAATATCCCTTATAACAATATTAACTACATTCGTAAAATAAAAAATAAATTAAGTAATAATAATATTTAAATCATACATATATAATATGGAAGTGATAAAAATATTTATGAGTAAATATAATCTTTTATTTTTTTCCTTAATGTAATTGTTAAAGATATTTATATTTAATAGTCCTTATATATATATGAGTGGGTTTAATGGTTAAGAGTATGTGCTTCCTCCACATGTTTAAAATTTAATGGTTAAGAACATGTGTTTTCTCTACATGTTCAAAATAAAAGAGTAGAGTATATGTGCCTTCCATAAGTGTTTTTATTGAAAAAAAAAAAATAAATATAAAATATAAAAGAAATAAAGGGAAAAAAAAATACAATAATGGTTTTGTTAAGTCAAGAGATCTTATAAAATTAAATATTTAAAATATAAAAGAAATAGAAGGAAAAAAAATACAATAATGGTTTTGTTAAGTCGAGATTTTATTTCACATCATAAATTTATTAATAAATTAACATTTTACATTATTAAATATTTTTAGCTATTAAGAATCTGTGGGAAGTTAATTATTAATAGCATATATTCTTATTTAAAAAGTACTATCTTAATTTATTTATTTAACTGGTTAAAAGAAAACGATTCAAATGATTTATTTTTAACATTTTAAATTATTTTAATTTCTTCATCGAAAACCATAAAAAAGAGATACCGTATTTTGCTAGCAAACGGAAACGGTATATACAGGTTGAGTACACAGCTACACGTAAACGTCAAAGCGATTATGATAGTAGAAACATATAAAATGGAATACACAGGTACACTGATGTCTTCAGAGAAAAAACTCAGTGAATGTAAAGCGTTTTTTTCTCCTGAAAAAGATTATGGGAGATCTAGTTGTTCAGTATTCGGGGTTCAACCAAAACAAGAACGAAATTCATAATCTTGAAGCACTTATTTTTACAACATCATTATTATCATTTCAATTTCGAAAGACAAAAGTCATTCTGCCTACCTGATCGCCTACGTGTTGGCTTGGTTTATTCCAGTAAATTATAAGGTGACTAAAAGGCTGTGGTAATATCTCTGCCGGGGACACAACCACTGCTTACAGTTTTCTTCAGACCAGGAGCATATCGGGGCACTGTTGAATTCAGCCCATTTACTGTCTTCTGGTCCACGTTCAACGATGTTGCCAGCGCTCTGAGTGGAATATGAAATAGAGCTTCGGTGCTCGTCTGAAATCATATAAAACAATATAACAACGCATGACCTTATATAATCAACAACCATTCGAAACATTGCGGTACTAGGCTTCAAATTATAATGAAGATATAATTGGTGCAGGGAGGAAGGCATACCAAAGTTCCGGGATTTTCACTGTTAAGTGCTGACAAATACTCAGCTTGCACGCTTCCAACGTTGAGTTCAAAATGGAGCACACCTCTGGGAAATACGGTAACGTCCCCCGGGTAAAGAATATCAATGTGTGACGCACCTAATTAATTATTCAATTTAAAGCAAATCAATTTGAATGATAATAATAATAAGTGAATACACATCATGTAGCTATTGTTAATAAGATGGGTTGGCAGTTGGATTACCAGTGGTGTCAACAAAGCCAACTTGAAGGGGTCCACCAGACAAAAGGGAGAGAACTTCTGAAGCTCTTGGATGTGTGTGAGGAAGGTTGCTTCCACAGGGAACCATTTTAAACCTCACTACAGAGAGCCCTTGTGTTCTGCAAAATCAATTTAACACTAATAATTAATTAACTTATTATCAAATGTACAGGCCGTGCAAACAAAATATATCTACAAGCAAATAATATGTGAATATGAATGGCATGAATATATTGAACATTACTGGACTGCAGGAAAGTTTTGAGGATTGGTTGCAGCTCGAATCCCGCCAGTATCGTTACTAACATCTCCATTCTTGAAAATGTTACGCAGAGTGAAGGTACTCAATCCCGTCACAAAATCTCTGACGGGGTCTGGATCTGCAGAGTAAGCAGACCTAAGAAAAGTAGCAAAGACTAACACAACTGAAATAAGTAGGACTGGACTCGCCTTCATCTTCACTTGCAAGATATAAACGAAACGAAACGATGTATTAGAGTAGTTGCTTGTGTAGATTCATACCACTGTAATGAGTATTTATAGGCTTGAAATTGTCCTCATCAATATCTCTATGGCACCGTTGTTTATAATTTGTCTAGATGCCAATGCCACCAACTAGTTTTATTAAAACACTAAACCCTGGTCGATTATGCACGATGTATTACTCTACTTGCTATACCTGACGTCATGCGTAAAATTGTCCTTCTCAATATCTGTATGACACCATTGTTTATAGCATGTGTAGATGCCAATGCCAGCAACTACTTTTTTTTTAAAACACGAAACCCTTGTCGATTATCCATTCAAAACCAACTACACCTATTGGAGCTTTCGCATCTGCTCAGACGACTCCAGTATTTAAGACATAGTCAATGAGAGTGGGTAGACATATATGTGATAAAATTGAAACCTGCATATCCTATACAATATTCGACCCAGACTTGACTTTGGAAGGATATGGCAGACTTCGAGACCAAACTTTTAAAATTTTCTTGGGATACATGCATTGATCCATGGTTAGATTCGCTTTGGGGAAGGCATCGCTTTGGGGAAGGATATGCCAAACAATGATGCTGGTGATGAATTTGTTTATATGAAGTGTGCCTTTTACTCCTCCATAATGCCAATCTATATATAACTGGATAAGGTTTGATGCGGGTGACGTTTTTATCAAAAAGTTGTAATTTTCACAAATTAATTACTTGGTAAGTAATGAATATATTTATAACGGAGAGATTTTGACTTTGTATTAATTTTCGAAGTGGTAATGAGGGTGATGAGGATATTTATGAAGTAAATTATAATTTTAAACTAATGGAAGTGATAGGAATTTTTATCACGGTGGGATTTATAATTGTTGTAGTAAATTGTAATTTTAAAATAATGGAGGTGATAGGAATTTTTATTACGGTGGGATTTATAATTGTTGAATTGCGTAAAGTTTTAATTAAGTTGATAGGTGTTTTTTTATGACAGTAGATTGGTTGGTTTAGAAGGAATATACCAATTTGATGGTGGTTATTGACTCACAATTTATCAACTGTGGTTATTGACTTACGGTTTAAACAAAAATCATATTATGATGTTTTTCCTCATGAAAATGTAACAGATTTGTTGGCCTAGAAAGAATATACCAATTCGACGGTGGTTATTGACTCAAAGTTTATTGATGGTTCTTATTAAATCACAGTTTAAACAGACCCTAAATCACATGCTCTTAGCCTTAAGGTGTCAGGGTGTTTAGACAACCTAGGGATGAAGCTGATATTTCTTCCCCTTAACCGCTTGAATTCCCCACTTTCTATAGTTGGGAGTGATCAATTGTAATGGCCTTAGTGATTTTCCAAAATTACAGCTTCCGACTCATCCATCTCTTAACTCTTTTGCTTTACACTATCGGAACCCAATATGTCATGTAACATTACCATAGTGCTATATAAGAACTTTAACTCATCGAAACTTCATTTGCAAAGACATTATGAAAATACCAAGTTTCTATGTCCTTGGCCCTTCTGTGCTTAGCTCCTCCCCGCCTTTATCATCATAGGACCACTGCCTGTGACCTGCTGCTTAGCCTTAAGGCGCCAAGGTGTCTTGTTCTTTTCGGGGGCTATTTCTCCTTTGTTAAGTGCTTTATGCCCTAGGTCCTTTAAACGCTTCTCAACCATGTGCCAACCTAATATCGGAGCCCTCTTATCGGAGGTTTCCAATCATCATGTGTTATAAAATGCCAACATCTTCAACCTCCGATATGCCGACTCGCCCCGATATGACTTCATCATATTCAACGTGGCACCTCGTGAGTGGTGTTGTGTGTCAGCCAAACGCTTCTCAACCATGTGTGAGCCCAATATTGGAGCCCCCTTATTAGAAGTTTCCAATTGCCAACTGTTATAAAGTGTCGACATCTTCAACCTCCGATATGATGTCATCATATTACATGTGGAACCTTGTGAGTGGTGCCGCGTGTTACCCATATTTGACCCTTTAGGCCCCTGGAAATGTCAAAACTTCTTGCCATGTGTCCTGTCACACCACCATGACATGCTGACGCCAAATACAATTGTATCATTATTCAAACCAATCATATGCTACCATGTGTCTTTATAGGAGCCAATCATATGCTTCCATTTGTAGCTTATTAGAACCAATCATATGTTGCCACGTGTGCCATTGTAGCTTTATTAGAACCAATCATATGCTGCCATGTGGTTTTATTAGAGCCAATCATATGTTTCCATTTGTAGCTTATCGAAACCAATCATATACTGCCACGTGTCCCGCTAGAGGAGAGAGAAAATGGCCCGTCAACCTCTGGTTTTGCGATGAAATCCTTTGTTAATCTTTATCAACACTCCCTGACAGTTTTTAACACTATCGACACTTTATGCATATCACGACTTTTTAAAGGTTGTCACCTTAAGAAGTTCCGACTCGCCAACCTTCGGATGTGCTGAAGCTCTGATATTGCAATGTGCCGATGTACCTGATACTCCAATGTTGCGATCATCGATATGCTGGACCTCTAATATGCGATGCAATGATATGCATGACCTTCGATATCCTAATCTCCGATATGCTGATATTGCGATATTCAACCTCTGATATGCCGACCTTCGATATGAAGTCATCATATTCCACATGGAACCTCATGAGTGGTGCCATGTGTCACCCATATTTGTCCCCTTAGTGTTGAAAATGCAACAAGATGATGGAGCTTAATGAAAAGAAGTCGCCTTCACTAAGTGGACCCGCAGGCTATTTTTGGCGCAAAGTCTATTTTTAGACATATCGATCATGGTCTATGAGTTGCAGGATGCTAATTGTGGATGATTGGTCATGTTGGTAAAATAGATGGACCTCTATTTTTAGACATATGGGCAGAGTCTATTCTTAGACTGCCAGCCTAAAAATAGAACAGTCAAATATTATTAGCTCTTAATAATAATTAGACTATAAACATTATCTTATCCTCTTGCAGCACTTCAGTTCGAGCTACAGATGTGGCACATGCAACTGCTAGAAGGAAATACGCTTTTCTTATGGGTTAGTTGAGCTATTGCATGAAGGACTTCAGTTAGAACTCAAGTGATTGAGTTGGTGGAGTTGAATGAGGAGTTGATGGAGTTGTGTTCAGTTTGACTTAGTTGAACTAGTTGTATTTAGTCTAACTAACAAATACACTAGTGATGAGTGGTGTGAATTAATTATTAATTAATTCACTAATTATTAACTCATAAATCAACTAAAGAATACATCAGTTAACTCAGTGCATGGACAGTTTAGTGGAGACAAGTGTTAGAGGTGGGTGAAAGGGTGAGACTACTATCAGTTGTGACTACAACTGTGCATGAGATTTGCTCAATCATTGATTGAGATTGCCAATGAG
Organism: Pinus taeda; assembly: GCA_000404065.3. Classification (NCBI taxonomy): domain Eukaryota; kingdom Viridiplantae; phylum Streptophyta; class Pinopsida; order Pinales; family Pinaceae; genus Pinus; species Pinus taeda. Next base: position 32,844 of record APFE031348659.1, read on the forward strand.
GATTGCGCAGTACAAGCCAAGGGAATTCGAACTTGGATCAGGTCTATTCTCAACTTGGATTGCGCAGTAGAGGCAGGCAAACAGTGGAGGAGATTTGAACCCGTGACTTGTTCAGATCTGAGCTAGTTTGTGTGTAGCAGGTGGAGATAGTATTGAGTACTTGTGAGGAGTATTGTACTATGTATTGTTACATGTTCTCTATCATTATAATATACATATAATTGGGGGTTTTTAGTTGTATTCTTTCCCCATTACATACTGTGTTGATATGTGTGATTGATGTTTCAATGTGCGCATGCGATTGTTTCTTAATTTCCGCAAATTGATGATCAATGGTAGAGGAGGTTATGTATTATGCATGCATTCCGCAAAAAAGTGTATAATCAGGATAATCTCTGTGAATAAGTGTTATATTATTCAAATTTCTACACTTAGGCCCCTCAAAACACCAACACTGCCTGCCACATGTCGTACCGTACTGCCACGTCATGTTGACGTCAAATGCCACTGTAGCTTTATTGAAACCAATCATATTCTTCCACGTGTCTTTATTAGAGCCATTGATATGCTGCCATGTGTAGCTTATCAGAACCAATCATATGCTACCACTTGTCCTGCTAGAGGAGAGAGGAGAGGGTTGGTCAACCTTTGGTTTTGTTATGAAATCCTTTTTTAATATTTATCGACGCTCCCGATGATTTTTAACACTATTAGCACTTTATGCATATCACAAATTTTCAAAGGTTGTCACCTTAAGAAGTTCTGATTCTTCGATTCACCAACCTTCCAATGTGTCGATGCCTCGATATTGCTTTACGCTTTGGGTCCTTTAAACACTTTTCGACCATGTGGTAGCCCAATATTGAAGCCTCTTATCAGAAGTTTCCAATTGCCAATTGTTATAAAGTATTGACATCTTCAACCTCCGATATGATGTCATCACTCCACATCACACCTCATGAGTGGTGACATCTGTCACCCATAATTGTCCCCTTGGTCCCTCAAAATGCCCAAATTGCCTGCCATGTGTCTTGTTGTGCCACCATGTCATTCTGATGTCAGATGTCATTGTGCCTTTATCAGAACCAATCTTATGCTACCATGTGTCTCATTGGATCCAAGCATATGCTGCCATATGTAGTTTTTCAAAACCAATCACAGGCTACCACATGTCCCGCTAGACGAGAGAGGAAAAGGGCCCGTCAACCTTTGGTTTTATGATGAAATCGTTTGTTAATATTTATTGACGCTCCTCGATAATTTTTAACGCTATCAGAACTTTATGCATATCAGAGAGGTAAGGTGTATCGACATATCGAGAGATTGGCATATTGTAATATCGACGAGGTACCATATCGAAGTATCAACAAATGATGTTATTGGGGTTTTTTAAATGTGTCTCAAAATGAAAACTCTGATATGCATTACCTCCGATATGTGGGAGCGGACACAATGACGTGGAATGCGGATCCTTTACTCCGACAGTTGATTATATTATGTTTTATGCCCTAGCCACTTTATAATATACGTTTATTGAAAAGAGACACATTAATATGATGGATAAGACTTTGGTTTTTGGAGATTTCCAAAAGGATTCTTCTGATGTCAAAGTCTCAATGCCCAAAAACTCCGATATATATTTAATCAATATGCCACATTGTTTAATGATTAAGGCTTAAAACCTATGCACGCATCTTGGTCTTGGGGGATATTTGATTCATTATTCTAATTAATCGACCAACTATGTGCATTTATTCTCAGTTTATTCTCGCTCACACAAAGATCTCAGTCATTATCTCTGTCATTAGTGGTACCAAGCTCTATGTCATCTGTAATTACTCTCATTTATTTCTCCCTTCGCTTAGTTGGTGGATGGACGTGTGCTCTATTTAGCCTCTTGGTGTAGGTCAAATACATCTAACCATAGGGTCTGCAATAATAAATTACACACACCATAATATAAAAAATATACTGAAATTTACCCAATAACAAAATGCACATAAGCTCTCAAAATTATTTATTTAAGAAAATATTTACAAGAGCAATCATGACCTATTCATGGCCTCTCACTCACTCACACACTTATACATCTTACATGCCTCATAGGCTCTCCTCAATTTATACAAGTGGATTAGAACCCAAGTAGGTTCTAGATCCCTCAATAAGCTCCCTAAGGTTCTAGATCCCTCAACAAACTCCCCAAATATCTCTCCTAATCCATAAAATCTTTCATCTAATCCCTTATCCCTAGATAAGATCTAACTAAGCCATAATCCTCTCAAACCTTCCACAATACTCTCGAATCTTCTCCTATTTACAATTATTATCATTCTCTCTTAAAACTATTACAAAAATACATTAATTAATTAAATCCTACTTTACAAACTAACTCCTCTAGTAAATGATTGACCTAGGTTAGATGTACCTACATCAGACTCCCCAGGTAAAAGAAAATCATTGCCTCTTGACCATTAATCTTCAATAGATGATAAAGCTCTGCCTGGATCCCAAATTTTCTGTCACTAATCAATTACTTTGTCATATTGTTGATGTTTTGTGGTTTTCTTCTTTCGTCTTCCAAGCTTCCAAACTTTATGCTGTAGTTGTCCTCCCTTTTTGCTCACGTATATTTGTGCATTCAAATGTATCTTATTGTTATCCTTTCTTTTTCTTTGTTTAATGGGCATCTTCTGAGATTCTTTCAACATCGACTTCTTCATCTCTTAAAATTTGATATCTAACTTGTCTTTTGGATGCACATTACTGTTTGTTTGCTGAACTTTGTTGTCGATCTCTATGCTTCCGTTGTGCCAGATTTGTCAATTTGAAGGCATGTTGTATTCCATCATAATTTCCTTTGCGTCACGCTCTAGCTTTGTATTGTCCAACCATTCTTATAAGAACTTTAATTTTTCTGCAATATCTCTCATGTTGACATTTGTCCCATCATTTTCCAATTCATCAACAACTTGCTTCATGCCTGTATCAATTTGTTGTTCAACAACATATCCTGCATGCACACCCCAATGGTTAAATTTAAAAACAAGAGGTTTGATAGATGAATCTGTCTTCAGCTATTCATGCTGGTCTTCTGAACAATCTATAGTGACGTCTGTGGGAATTGAACCCACGTTTATTTCATCATTGTTGTCACCAGGCAATGATCCTTGCTCTGGTTCACAAATATATATGTTTTTTTGGAGTTTCTCGGCTTCCAAAATTTCCAGTTCATGCGTCTGTCTTCTTTCCATCAATTGTTGGATTGGCCATTTAATTGTTCTCTTTATTACCCATCTGTGTCTTTGTCTTTGTAATAACTCTAGCAACACGTCAAGTCGTACCTTTAATTCCACAATCTCTTTCTCTTCATCAACAATGCCAATTTCTATGGCATTATCGTGGCCTTTTTCTGGAATCTGCATCTTCTATTGTGAACTTCACCTTGTTCACTGTAACATGCAATTGAATCAATTTACCAAATTAAATCCTCTAAACTTGGTCAATAGTTCACTTCACTTGAACCTTCTCTCTGAGCACTCCTTTTATCCTTTTTACTGCAAACAACAATTGCAATAACTCTTCAATTTGTCTTTACGATGACCAGACTTTTTGGCTGTCGGGCTTTGCTGATCATGCACCCATTACAATCAACAACACTTTTGACTTGACTCTAAATTTACTTTTGACTCCAGACTTTTACATTAATTCTGCATTAGTGGACCTTGGGTGTTGGGTACAACCGAAAATGCACACTTTTACATTCAATACTTTTGACTCTCAAAACCTGCTAACCATATCGCCTTGTAAAATGAGATGCCAAGTGTCAATGTTGTAATGCTAGATATATAATTTTTTTTACATGTTTCTATTGTAAGAAGAATATCTACATTTCCTGGACATAAATAACATTGGGTGTGGAGTTTCTGAAATGCCATATATAGAGAGGAAACTTTCTATGATTAAAAATCTCATGATTGATTTCCCTTTACCTTTCAATGTTAGCAACAATCTAAATTGTGAATCGTTATTCTTTCATTCGCCTACAAATATGGTAATCCTGCGAGCGAGAGATTGCTGGATGATTGATTTCCCCTTCCCTTTCAATGTTAAAAACATTTCACTCTCTTTCACTTTTTAGTACACCTCCTTTCCTCCTCATCATGGAGCCTATCTTGATAGCTAATGCCATCACTTTGTTGCTAGTTGGCTCTACAATGTTCCAACCATCGATCCAAATAGTTGAACTCGACCTTCTTCCTTCGACAAAGACATCATCCCAATGCTACCACATTTCCCTCTCTGAGAGTACCTCTCAACATAGAAATTTGCTTCCATATGCTTAAATAGATATAGATATAAGTTACAAATCTTCACTTCATGGATTCCCCCAAATGTTGATCAAGACATTTTTCCCGATCAACACCACTGAATAAAACAAATATGTGCTGGCAATATTTTCCAATATTTGATCTAGGAAGATTCAGTCTGATGTATCATTAACAATAAGATCTTCCATTTTGTAGTCCTATCGACATGTCTTTGCACCATTCCGGTGCAAATGCTAGTTGTACGATGTTGTGGATATGTAATGAATATTGTGTTATATATTTTATTATTAGATATTTTCTTATAGTGAATATTGTAATGAGTATTGTATTAATAATATTTTTATCTTAAAATTAAGAGTATTTTAGTTACTTATTTGATGTTTAATTTAATGATGATTTTAAAATTAGATTATTATTTCAAGAGAGAAATTTTTTGGTGAAATCACTTTCATAAATATATGGTGGATGAGTTTGGAACCACCCACTATGGCTCATCATTAAGGCTAAGATAGGGAGTCTTATCGAAGCAAGTATTTAATAATGTAGAGATGCAAAGAAATTACAAAGGCTAAATTTGGCACAGTAAAAAAAATGTAATTAATAATATTTCCATTAAATTTTTCAATAATGTAGAGATGTAAAGAAAAATACAATTACAATATCTCCATTGAATTTTTCATAATGTAAAGGTGCAAAGAAATTACAATACTAAATTTATAACCGTAAAAATTGTAGTTAATAATATTTCCATTCAAATTTTCAAGGTAAAAAATATCATGAAAAATTTAATGGAAAATTATTAATTACACTTTTTGTTATTAGAAATTTAGCCATTGTAAATTTTTTACATCTCTCCATTATCTAACTACTTGTGAGACTCTCCATCTTAGTTATAATGGCTAGTTCCAAACACGTGGACCATATATTTTTTTTTACCCAAAAAAAACTTTTTTGAAACAGTACGAATCACAAAAGCTTAAATTTATTTTTTGTTATAACTCTATATATATATATATATATATATATATATATATATATATATATATATATATAAATATGATTGTTATTTTTAAGTGTTTGTTTGATGGTGAACTTTTATGTAATTTAAAAAAAATATGACTATATTAAAGATATTTGGATCCCCATTTTTTTAAATAAGATTTTTTTTATTCTATATTTCTATCTAACAGCAGCAATAACTAGGGATATGAGGCTATCTTTGGGGCTAATGGAATCATTTTATAAACACATAGTCATTCCAAACTTATTAATTATTAACGTTAGTTAGTATATATATGTTTAATATAATTATATATATTTTTCCTTTTATTAATTTTAAATTAGATTTTAATATATTTTAATTATTTATTTATAACAATAATTTTAACTAAAAGTAATACATTAAATTATTAATTAATATAAAAAAAATAAATATAATATAAAAATTAGTAAAATCTTCTAAATTAGTAAGACCTAATCTAAGAGAGAAACTATAACTTCCCAATTAAAAACGTACTTTAGCAGATAAGAACTAGATCAAATATTCTTTAAGGCTTAATAAAAATTCATCTTTATAAAACACATAACCGATATATATATATATAATATATATAATATATATATATATATATTATATAAATAAAATTTTTAAAATTTGGATTATTATTAATATTTATAAATTAATTTATAAATATAATTTTAAATTTATTAATACAATCTAACATATAAAATATAATATAATATAAAAAAATTAATAAAATACAGTGCTCAACCTAGTTCCCCATTGTACTTTTATCTTCTATTAGTTGTAAAAATCCGTTTGAAGAGATAAGTTCTCGTATACGAGAGACTATTTTTTTATTATCAAAATTATGATGTATTTTTAATTCATGTATCCTTTTAGGTGTGAATTTAAGGATGTTGTTGTATGATTCATTTAATAATTGATTTAGTTATTTTGAATAATATTAATATGTTTAATGATTTTAAATTTTAAAAATAAAAGGTAAGGTTTTGGTAATTTTTTTCCATTTTTTTGGCAAAAATTTAGTTGTTATTTGCAATTTCTTAACCATTTTTTCTATGGCTAGTCTTACGAGAGGGAGTGATGATCAACCACTCTTTCTGTGGTCAGTTTTAGGGGAGGGAGCGGTGCTTTTTCATACAATCAGATTGTAATAGGTTACAACCACTTTAGGTAGCCCTCTCCAATGTCTCAGGACAACACACCAACTCAAATATTCAACATGTACGGAAAATGTTCACTAAGGAGCTACCCAAAAGAAACATTTTCACTTGGAGAAAGCACTCTACTATTAGATCTAGCGAAAATGGACACCTAAGGAAAATATTAAACTTCAATTAGGAGCTAAAGGATTTTTTACCATAATATATGCCATTATTGTAATGGAACTTGGGTCTTTGAAAACAACCAGTACAACTTTAACTTAGTCGGGTTATACCTTCAGTTTTGAATTAGAATGCACTAACTACCACAAGGGTTTTAGGACAAGGAGACCTTAGTTTCCACTGGAAAATTCACTTTGTAAATGCTTGGAAATCCACCAAAGAAGCCTAGTATATCTCCTTTGCTCACATTCGTGTTTACGAGAATATCTCAGAACCACTCCCAAAATCCATTGATATTTACTATTAGGACGAGCTATGGAAGAAAACATAGATTATGAGTACATTCCCTTTCATTGAAGAAAATGCCACAAGTATGACCATATATATAGAAATTGTCCTCTTGTTATAGCTAACACCAACCCCTATCATATTCCTCTTCCTAATTTTTATGGATTTTCACAGACAAAGGGAAAGTGCAAGGGTCGAAGCACCCTCCCTTTCATCTAGTAGCTCTTTCGAGAAGCAAATAACTACCACCTATCACTTCGATCCTCTCTCCTCTTTGGATAATCTAGATCCCTCTTTGCCCAAGATGATCCTAGAAGTCAACATACCCAATTCCAAACCTACACCAATAACTTCCATCAATCAACCCTCCATCTCATCACAACCTTCGAACATCCCTCCCTTTTATTAACCGGGTCTAAATTGTGTGACACCTCCATGGATCCCAGTGAGGACATAGACCTAGACTCACTAGATCTCCTAACAATAACCAATGTGTGGAAAGGTAAGGGCCTAAACTACCTCCTGAAATACCAAGTTAAATGATTGGGCAAAACATTTCTCAGGTCTTTCTAGCATCTTAAACCCTTGATTGGTTATCTCTCTATGTGATCGTTAGGAGTCCAATCACAATCGATGAAAGAGAAAATAAAACCCCACAGGGAAGAAAAGAAAAATGGTAAAAAAAAAATCAACAAATCTTGGAAGAATTACGAGGAATACTAGTCATCTCAAGGCGAATCAAATTAATCTTGGAAGTTTACTCCGCAACCAACCCACCCTCAACATTAAGATCATATATTGGAATGTCAAAGGCCTTAATTGTAAAGGAAAATAGAGGCTCCTTAAGGAAAAATGGTATTTTGGGCATCCTACCTTCAGGATTTTGCAGGAAATGAAATCTTCTGGTGATATAATCAATAAAATTACTAATAAATTGGGTAGAGATATTAAAATTTATTTACTTTAAAATTTGGGGAGATGTTTCTATGAATTTTCCTAGAACTAAGTAGAGAGCCCATCTCCTATTTCCCATAAATAGTGTTGTTGAATTAGCTGCATGCCCTTTTTTACGATAGTCCAAATGGATGAGCCTACATTGGGGAAATGCATTCAAATAAGGAGTTGAGGAGGGGCATGATCGACATAATTATAATACCAAAGACACTTCCATATGTATTATCCACCTTGGATCCATCTACACCATGTTTTAGAACCAAGGATTATTACAATGGTGGTGGGATCCTGCAATTCTAGCCCACCCTCCAATTTTGGTATTTTTTTTTCCTATGCAACTAGGGATTGTATTTCTCCATGTTGGCTCACCTCCAAAGAAAGGTGCACTAGGTTAAATAGATTTCAATTTGAATAGAAGTAGGGGCCATGATGATAGAGAAAATATAGATGGGTAGGGCTTGTAAGAGGATTAGGAAGCCAACAATATTGAAGGAATAAAATTTCCATCTCGCCAACTTACTATTGATATTGGTTAGAAGTTCTTCCCATTAGTTCCATTTGAATGATTTTTTTCGCGAGAGAGGAATCAAAGTACTTAGAGGGGAGTATTCTTGTGTGGATTTTGAGAATTCTTTCTATGTATCTATATAGAGAGAAGGGGTTAAAAAATTAAACTTGAGAATTGGTTTTGTTAATTTGCATACCTGATGCTTGAGAGAAATTGTCTAGGATTTGTATGAAGCCCTTAACCTATTAAATAGTGGGGATTCCCAAGCCCATAGTATCGTCTACAAATTGTTGATGAGTTAGAGGAAGGCTTGTTCTAAATAATAAAATACATTTGATCTTTTACTTTTCTACCACCACTTTAAAGGGTCATCTCAGCCCTTTCACTACCAATATGAAGAGGAAGGGTGAAAGAGGATCTCCTTAAAGAATGTCAAAGATGCTATGAATGGATTGGTAGGTGATTTTTTGATGAGAATAGAGAAGAATGTATAATATAAGATGATTTGAATCCATGCAATTGACTCTAGATTAAAAAAGAAGGCTATAAGAATGTTGAATATGTAGTGCTAATTGAGCTTTTCAAAGGCCTTTGAGAGGTCCAACTTGACTAGTATACCAATATATTTGAATTTTTTAAGGAATGGATGGTTTCATGTGCTACCATGATACCATATAGAATTTTGCACCCTCAACATAGCCTATTTTCTCTAGTGAAATGAGCTATATAAGGAGAGATTTACGCCTATTAGCAATGATTTCAGTAATGAATTTGTAGATGAAATTTCATAAGGCAATAGTCCTGTATCCATTTGGGTCCTCCCCCTTGTATTTATTTGGAATCAAAATGAGAAAAGTGGCATTGAAGACTTTGAGGATGGATTTTGACCATTTGGATTATTCCACTACTTGTTAGATGTCATGTACCACTACGAACCAATAATGTTGGAAAAACTCAGCTATAAAACCAATGAATGGATAAAAGAAATGGGTAATGTATAACACCACTGGTTAACATGACCTTCGAATGTGAGGGTGAGTAATCTAGCCATGACATCTCTAGAACACATTCTGGGACAAAATAAAGCCATACAACTTGAAACAAATGTTCAAGAAAAGTTGATTCACCCTCACCATTGAACTTAAATTCGGACAGGTCATGAATAACTTCCATAGGGATGGTACAATTAAGATCTTTAGAAAAACATCCTAGGATTATGATTTGGGGAAGAGCCATTTTAAATAAGAGATTCAAACTAGACTCTATGGTCACAACCTATCATTTGTCCCTCCTTCTAGCGCCATTTTGTGGATGGTGTTGGAAATCCGTCAACCAAGGGGATCTCCTTGATATGAAGTCCCAATTAGACCTCACACAATTTGGTGTAGGAGACCCATCTAGTATAAAGGCCCGGTTGCAAAATCCTCAAAGACCTGACTTGGCTCTAGCTGTCAGCACAAGAGTGTGATGCAATGGTATCTTTGAACAATAAGGTGAGTGTGCTTGGTGAGTGTGCAACACAACTGTGCCTAGGTTCTCTTACTGCAAAAGGGGGGAGAAAAGTGAGCCTCTAAGTGAGAGGTAATAGTACCACCTAGGAAGAGACACACATGAACTAGAAAGGTTTGTTCAACATCCAACATAATAGTCCACAACGGATGCGACATTCATTACAACCAATGAAAAAGGGAAGTTCCACCTACCATCCAGCCAAATATTCCACAACGATTGCGATGGTTGTTATAACCAATGAGTAAGGAAAGGCCTATTTAGTATCTCGTGGAATATTCCATAAGGATGAGACAACATGACAACCATTATAGTACATTCCCAACAAGATAAACACTACAACAATAGAAATAGTTCAACTATCGTAGTACATGTGGAAATAAACATGAAATATAAATGCTCACATAATAGTCTTACAAACATCCATAAGTCATGCATGGAAACATGTTGGCCTGAAAAGGCTTCTTTAATTAAGCAAAAGTTCCAAGACACATATTTACATTGTACATCACTAGCCCCAGTAGTGTGACATTGAAGCCACTCCTTTCTTCTCAAAGAATTGACTGAACTCTCTATGCTTTGTGGGAGGAGCCAAGGTGAAAATTCCTTTGCTTATATAATGAGGGGGTATATATAACCAAAGGGGTGATGCCTACCCCTTGTGACTCTTTAAATACCCTCATGACTATTCAACTTACATGACTCTTCATATTCATGTGTGTCCATTGGACTTCCACTTTACAATACATTTGATTTACAATATGCATGGCCAAAAATAGTGACGTGGCATGTGCCAACTTATGACACGACTTGACATGACACTTCTGACATGGGTTAGTTAGATGATGTGGCAATGTCAAGCCACTGTCACTGCTGAGTGTTGGATGTGATTTATCTTCTCCACCGCATAACTTGATGGTGCAGGGTATTTAATGGTCTTCGATATTTGAAAGTAGTAGAAAAATTGTGTCCCTTTTCTTGCTCTTGGTAGGTTCACTCATCCGTGCAATGGCAAATGAGTCTTCAGGCATGTTTCCTCCTTCTCCTTCTTCATCATCTCACAATGATTTGATAGTATACCTATTCGTGCAATTCACTCATGATGAGATGACATCAATTCGAAAACTCCCTAGTCTAAGATGATGCGTTATTATCCATGAATTGAGCTCGTGACAAGTGACAGGCTAGGAGAGAGGGCCCAGTAACTATGCATTGTGCAGTTCTAGGTGACAAGGAGAGGAGCTTGATCACTGAGACTATGCACAACACAACTCAAGCTTGACTAAGGAACTTTCCAACTCAGTCCCCACTGGGGAAAGCAATTGCACAGTGGCCATTGGGAGTTAGGAATGCGCAGTTCAGGATCACAGTGGGTGATGTAGGATGAGGCTTGAAGGGGAAGTTCTGTGCAGTTTTTAGAGGCAAGGAGGTCTGGGTAGCAGAGAGACCTGAGAGCCAAATTTGCGCAATTCTTGAGGAAAATGAGCTTCGATTGAGGGAGGATAATGGGGAACACCTCTGTCTAGTTCTGGAGGTCAAAGGGTGTTAGGCTCTTTACGCACTACAAGATTCCAGCAGGAAAGGGAAAATCTTGAGGATGAAAAGTGCGAAGTGCGCAGTTCAAGGTAGACAGGGAGGTAGAACTATCCATTTTTGGGGGTCAAGGAAGGTTGCTAAACTCTAGAATTAAGCAGTGCAACCGCCCTGGAGGATAATGACTACACTCTGCGTAGTTCCAATCAACATGGTCACATCATTGAGGGTTGATACTGCACAGTGCATAGCTAAGTCGGGGCCCAGTGAAGCTGAGTTTCCCAGTCGGGAAGATTTTTGAAAATGGCTAAGCGTGAGGAAAAAGATGGACTTGTGATGAACTCAAACTGTGATCACACACTTAGCATACTTCAATGACACGACAACCATAGACCATCGGAACAAAAATCAAAGCATTACCGTCTGAGTGACTGTCTCATGACAAGAAATGACAAGTGTGACACTTGAGATAAACTTTAGGACGACCGTGACGACACTTGTACAACAGTGCTCAAGACTTTGTGTATGAGTGCGATGAGTGTTTACATGGCTAGGAAAACTCGTATACACAAGGGCCAACCTTTGAGATCACCAAAAAAATTTCGCAAACATGTCATAACAACAAAACATGCCAAAGATGACAACTAATCCAACAAGTGAAAGGGAGCAAAATGCTGAGAGATGTGCTTTGTTTTCACATCTACCCTCCAAAGGGTTATGCATCAGATGGAGTCTTTATGCAGTCCCGATTTTCTATCATACCTAAAGTTCCTTGGTCTTCTAATCTGATAACTATATTTTCTTCTTAGCTCCTTGAGTGTCAATTATCATGTCATCCTTCTTCATTACCTTCTTCATCATCTTGCCATAACCTGGTAGAATTCCTATATCTGTAATCTACTCATGACAAGACGACATCATTCTAATAAACCCCTAGTCTAATATGTTGCATGATAATCCAACGATAAAGCTAGAACTGGTATAAGGTCAAAGGGGAGAAGGCTTAGTGGCTAGGCTAGACTGAGGGATAACACTGCACAGTGCCCACTGCGGGCGCAGTGTCTATTAAGGGACACAATTGCGCAGTTCAAGTAGGCAATGGATGTTGTGAGGTGAGGCCCTAGAGGATAGCTTTAGGTAGTTTTTAGTGGCAGGGGTGATCCCAGATATGATCTTTTATTGAAATGTGATTTATTATCTTTTAAAAAATGTTCATGCATGACTTTTTGAAACACCATTTAAATTGCTTTAAAACTTGAAATTGAGAATAAGAACTTGAAAATGGAAATTGCAGTAATTTAGAGAATATAACAACAATCACATTAACACAATGACACCACAATTTTGATAATGAAGTTTGACTATCTTCAAGCCTACATCTCTGGGCCCTGGTCTTCAGTGGGGAAGCATTTATATTAAATCTTCAAAACCGTAAATACATAAAATAAAATTGCTTCAGATACAATCCTAAATAATGCTGCTGCAATCTTCTTTGTCTCAAGAACCTGTAGCAACTCCCAGTTCTGAAAAAGGCTTCCCAGATATCCCGAAAAGTGCCTTCAAAGTTTAAGTCTCTTTGCCTGTACCTGCACAAATACTTCTTTGCTGCATGAAAATACAACTTCTCCTCCCCTTTGCGCACTGGTGAAAATGTTAATTTATAAGCAGGAGGTCGGGGGATCAAATCCCGACCTCTCTGTCGATGGTTTGGATTCACAACCATATATTGTTATTTTAATACATTTTTTAAACAATAATCGGGAACATTATAACAAGAACCATGTGTAACCCAATGACAAGTCACCAGATTTGTAGCGGAGAGGTCACATAATCGAATCTCGTCAAGTATGTCAGAACCCTTAACAAAATTTTGATGAATCCAATGAGGCTATGCGTCACCCTCTGATAGGGCCACATGTCCCCTTAGGATTGGTCCCAATGCAACCAATTGCAGCCTGCCACTTGTCAAAGCGACATTGGTCGATACACGCCAATCATAACTTGCCACTTGGGACCTTCTTGTCATTCCATGTGGCGGTAAAACCTTGACCTTTGACTTCCCATTGATGGTTGACTTCTTGTTGACTGTTGACTATTGACTTTGACTTTTTGGAGTTTTCCTTGAAAACTTTGACTTTGACTAGCTTCTTCATCCGAAGTCAGCTTTCACTTGTTCAATTTACGTTGGAATCATTTCTTCAAGCTCTACATAATGACACTGATTTCACTCGAATCCAAAAACTTCGAATTTTTGGCCTTTTCTAGATCCTTGATCATCCATTGATCAATTTCAGATCATTTCCTCCCCACTGAGACCTTTTGGACCACCAAAAGTCTTAAATTCCACAAAACAAATGTCGGTACTATTTTCCCACTTGGTCGGTATCTGTCCACCCTATTTTAAATCTCTACAGTTTACTCATCCATAAAATCATCAGTAAAACACATAAACTACAAAGTATATCGAGTCCTTTTTCATCCACATCTACATTCATATTTGCTACTAATATCTAGGCACCAGTAAACAATGATAAACCTGTTAACAACATTGAAAGTATTGACATAGATGAAACCATACCCTACTTTTTCTTCATAGCTGAAACAAAACTCAACTTATCATGTTGCAACTCTTGTCGATGTACAATTTTGGATTCCTTAAGCATGTCTCTCTGTTTATGATTAACATCTCATTCTTAGTTACTTTAGGTTGTACAACAACATTTTTACTAGCATAGGCTGCTTGTTTAACTATTTCTCTGTGAATAGAGATTTATCTATTTTATGGGGTGAGAATGTACAATATATTCAATTCCTTTTCTGAACAAGTGATATTGATTATGTTCTTTGAAAAATATCTCTTTCCGATCATATAAATATGGGATACCCAAGACCATCCCACAGTATCTAGTTTTACCACATCACACATCACCTTATCCTTAAATTGAAAAGTTATTGCAAATGGTAACATACATTGCTTAGTCACTCACAATTTATAGTTTCTTCTCATCCAAATTAAAGTAAAAGGTTTACGCTGATTTATGATTTTCAATCCCAATTGCTTAACCACTTTTTTTTTTCCTGAAATTAGGTTAACTTGAGATCCACTATCTAGTAATGTATCGATCTTTGTATGTTTCATAACAACCCTTATATGAAATAACTTGCGTTTGGAACTGTTAGAATCATTACCTTCATCAGATTTACTAGTCATAATCAATGATGTGATTTGCACCTCGTCGCCTGAATTTGACCCTAAGTCCATTGGTTTCACTGATGCCACAACCTTTTGCTTCCCTTTTCTGATCCACTTTGGTTTCATTTCAGGATGCAATTGCCAACAGTGGTCTTTGTCATGACCCTCTTTCTTGCAAGGTTTACAAGAGATATTTTTTTCCTCCATCTTACTATAGCTTTTTTTCTTCGCTTTTCCTTTTTCCTTGCTCTCCTTTCTGGCTGTCGCTTCAGATGATACCCCAACTCCTAATTTACCTGCTTCAATGTAAGTTGCTTGTACTGCAACTTCATCTAGGTAGTAGGATTGAACATAAATACAATATTATGAATATACTCAGGTAATACCCCTATGTACTTCATTATAGTTTCTTGAGTATATAGAGGAATATCTAGCATCAACGCCTTCTTACAAAACTCATCTGTATATTCTTGCACTGAATGACCTTTCCTAAATTTTAGTCCTTGCCGTTCTATTAAACATTTCTCCTTATATCCCAATTGATAGATTTGATTTCTAAGTGCAGTAATTAAATCAAACCATGACGGAAAAATCTTATCAATATGCCGAGTACCTTTCTGTAACTTACTCTGCCACCAAATCAATGTTGTGCCTTCTAAATGAAGTGATGCTAGCATGGTTTTCACTTCATATTTAGTGATCCGTTGCACGCTACAGTGAACCTCCATTTTCCTGACCCAGCTGTCAAGATTATCAACATTAACTTCTCCATTGTACATAGGTAACTCGAACTTAACATCAAGCTTCAACAACGGTTTTGAAGTTTCAGATGGAGTCAAGAGAGAAGCCATATGGTCTTTTTGATCGCTTTCATCTTATTTTCTAGGTTGTGATGGTTGTCCCTCTTTGTCTTTAGGTTTTGTGTCTTCATCCTTTGCTTTCTTAAACTCTCAATATATTTATTCGACCATGGCTCGTAAGGTCATGAAAGCATCCACAAAACCTACATCAGATCCAAAAGGATGATCATTGCTTCCTTCTTCAACCATCTTTTCTCCTTGAGTTGTCCTTCTTCTCGAGCCTACTTCTGGATCTCCTACAACAAGTTCTCCTTCACCAAGCTTTGATTTTCTCTTGGTGATCATGCACACTTATCAATTAATATCTGATACAAAATGATCCAAGATCTGGACTTTTATTGAAATGTGATTTATTATCTTTTAAAAAATGTTAATGGATGACTTTTTAAAACACCATTTAAATTGCTTTAAAACTTGAAATTGAGAATTAAGAACTTGAAAATGGAAATTGCAGTAATGCAAAGAATATAACATCAAGCACATTAACACAATGACACCAAAAGTTTGATAATGGAGTTTGGCTATCTTCAAGCCTTCATCTCCGGTCCTTGGTCTTCAGTGGGGAGGCCTTTATATTAAATCTTCAAAACCATAAATACATGAAAGAAAATTGCTTTTGATACAATCCTAAACAATTATGCTGCAATTTTCTCTATCTCAGGAACCTGTAGCAACTCTCAGTTTTGAAAAAGGCTTCCTGGGTCTCCCAAAAAGTACCTTCAAAGTTTAAGTCTCGCTTCCTGTACCTGCACAGATACTTCTCTGCTGCATGAAAATACAACTTCTCCTCCCCTTGGTGCACTGGTGAAAATGTTAAGAGGGATCAAATTCTGACCTCTCCGCCTATGGTTTGGATTCCCAACCATATCTTGTTATTTTAATACATTTTTAAACAATAATAGGGGGCGGGGTTCCCCGGCCTTGACCCTCTCCCAACCATATACATTACATTTATTATGCCCATAGGCCTTCTTCGTATGCAATGGCGAATTAATTATAAAGACGGATAAGGTTGGTTATGGCGGATGTATAATAAGTATGGTGGAGGTCTCGGCAGGGGCCACCAGTAATGGCGGACTCCCGCCTTTTTTTTCGTTTACTAACAATAATATCCCTTTAAATAAATGCGTCGGAAACATTATTACTATTTATCCCTTAAATCTGCTCTTCTTCTATCAAGCATTCAATTGGTCCTGATGATGGATCTCGGTTGAGATTCGAAACATTGACAAAGAATGATTCATACTGTGGATTCTCCGGTAACTAAGTGAGAAGAACCATGTGTAACCCAACGGTAAGTCATTGGATTTGTAGCCGAGAGGTTGCGGGATGTCGGAACCCTTAACAAAATTTTGACGAATCCAATGAAGCCACGTGCCAACCTTTGATAGGGCCACCTGTCCCCATGGAATGGTCCCAATGCACCCAACTACAACTTGCCACTTGTTAACGCGACATTGGCCCATACAAACCAATCATAACCTGCCACTTGTCACCTTCTTGTCATGCCATGTGGTGGTCAAACCTTGACCTTTGAATTCTTGTTGACCTTTGACTACTTATTGACTGTTGACTTTGAGTTTGACTTTTTGGAGTATACCCTGAAAAATTTGACTTTGACTAACTTCTTCATACGAAGTCAGTTTTCACCCATTCAAGTTGCATTGGAATCATTTATGTTAGATCTACGCGATGGAATTATTTTCACTCAAATACAAAAACTTTGAAATTTTGCCCTTTTTTCAATCCTTGATCAATTTCGGATCAAGGGGAGACTGGACAACGGAGAGGATAGGAGGCCAGATATGCGTAGTTCTTGAGGGCAGTGAAATCTAGCTAAGGGAAGGCCACTAGAGGACAAATCTGCGTAGTTCTTGAGGGCAGTGAGATCTAGCTAGGGGAAGGCCACTAGAGGAAAAATCTGAGGGAAGGTCACTTAAGGTAGCCTCTGCATAGTTTTGGATGCTAAGGGATGCTGGGATTTCTGCGGATTACAAAGTTCTAGCAGGAAAGGAAAAAGGCCTGAGGGTTGTAGATGCGAAGTGCGCAGTTTAGGAAGGTTGGATGAGGCTAGGTTGCTATGAATTCTTCAGAATTTGGCCAAGTGTGGGATTCGTGGAACCAATGTCAACGGTGATAGAAATTGACTATGACCACACACTTGAACACTTAGTGATACAATATAGATCATCCAAAACATATGAAAATGTACTTCGCTTAATGCAACAACCTTTGTGGCATTTTACGACAAGTGTGGCTTCGATAATAGACTTTGAGAGGATGATGACGACACTTGTATAATAGTGCATGAAACTTTTGAAATGAGTGTGAAACATGTCTATATGATGAGAACAACTCATTTTCCCAAAGATTTCCCCTTGAAGCAAACCAAAACTTCCCTTTGCATGACAAGTGATAACTCCCATGCCCGAAGATGACACATGTGTTATAAAAATAAAAGCATGAGCAACTCTTAAGATTGAAGAAGGGATCTTGAAATCATTAGCTTACCAATGAGTGACTATGGAACAACTGATCACAAGATCCGCAATAGGCTCCAAATTTTGAGTGTAAGCCAAAATTTTGAAAGGTATTGCAGCTGTTAGAACACCAAGTTATAAATTTAATAAATTAAATAAGTTAAGCAAATTACTAATTTGATTATTTAAATATCCCAAAATTTATATAGTCAATTACAATAACCATTTTAAACCATAGGCATCATATTCTATAAAATAAATAAACTATAATCAAATTCAAAATTTATAACTCGTACAAACAAAAGACATGTACATGAAAACAAAACACATGTATGTAAGAGACACATGTTTCATCAATAAGTAGACAATATATGAATATCAAGCAAACAATACAAGATAGGTTTGAGTATTGATGACAACACAACTTCCTCTCGTATCGTTAAAGCTATTTTCAAAATCCCCAAGGAAATCATGTGGGTGATGAAAATATTTATGTTTATATTGGGCGATGAAGATATTTATGTTTTATCTTAGGCTTTTGTGATCCATAATGTAGTAAGCATTTCTTAAATTAATCATATCAATATTATTTGGTTGACATTTCTAACTAGCTATATGTTTATGTTTATAATTTCACAAACGAGATGAAATTTAATATTCTTTGAGTAATGTGAAGCTACAGAAGATTCATTTTGATTTCAAATTTAACAAAT
>APFE031348659.1:62147-88492 GCA_000404065.3 Pinus taeda
TGGATCTACAAAGTGAAGCAGGCAGCTGACGGGAGTGTGGAGAAGTACAAGGCAAGATTTGTTTCCCGAGGCTTCTCAGAGATAGAGGGGATCGATTGTGAGGAGACCTTTGCACCTGTCGCAAGGTATTCTTCCATACAGACGATTCTTTCTCTCTCAGCACAGATGGGGTGGCACATCCATCAGATGGATGTGAATACTGCATTCCTCAATGGAGTCATTGAGGAGGAGGTGTACATAGAGCAGCTCGAAGGTTTCGAGATCTTCAGTAGCGAGTCGCATGTGTGCAGGCTCAAGAGAGCGATGTATGGATTGAAACAAGCACCTCGTGCTCGGTACACATTGGGATATGGATTGTGGTACAGACAGGAGGATGAGGTGAAGCTATGTGGCTTCACAGATGCAGATTGGGCAGGGAGCCCAATGAACGACATCAGGTACCATCATATCAGAGATTGTGTGCAGCAGAGAATCATGTCACTTTCATATATTCCCACGGAGGATCAAGATGCTGATATCTTGATGAAGGCGCTCACGAGGAGCAAATTCGAATACCACAGAGGCAGGATAGGGGTTGCTAATAATCCATATATTGTTGAGAGGGAGTGTTGAAAATGAAACAAGATGATGGAGCTTAGTGAAAAGAAGTCGCCTTCACTAAGTGGGCCCGCAAGCTATTTTTGGCGCAAAGTCTATTTTTAGACTATGTCTATTTTTAGACACATGGATCATGGTCTATGAGTTGCAGGATGCTATTTATGGATGATTGGCCATGTTGGTAAAAATAGATGGACCTATATTTTTAGACATATGGGCAGAGTCTATTTTTAGAATGCCAGTAAAAAAATAGAACAGTCGAATATTATTAGCTCTTAATAATGTTTGGACTATAAACATTATCTTATGCTCTTGCAGCACTTCATTTCGAGCTACAGATGTGGCACATGCAACTGCAAGAATGAAATACGCTTTTTATATGGGTTAGTTGAGCTATTGCATGATGGACTTCAGTTAGAACTCAAGTGATTGAGTTTGGTGAAGTTGATTGAGGAGTTGATGGAGTTGTGTTCAATTTGACTTAGTTGAACTAGTTGTATTTAGTCTAATTGTCAAATACACTAGTGATGAGTGGTGTGAATTAATTATTAATTAATTCACTAATTATTAACTCATAAATCAACTAAAGAATACATTAGTTAACTCAGTGCATGGACACTTCAGTGGAGACAAGTGTTAGAGGTGGGTGAAAGGGTGATTCTATTATCATTGGTGACTATAGATGTGCATGAGATTTGCACAATCATTGATTGAGATTTCCAATGAGGATTGAGCAGTACAATCCAAGGGAATTCGAGCTTGGATCAGATCTATTCTCAACAGGTATTGCATAGTAGAGGCAGGCAAATAGTGGAGGAGATTTGAACCTGTGATTGATTCATATCTGAGCTAGTTTGTGTGTAGCAGGTGGAGATAGCACTGAGTACTTGTGAGGAGTATTGTACTATGTATTTTTACGTGTTCTCTATCATCATAATATAATGATAGTTGAGGGGTTTTCAGTTTTATGCTTTCCCCAGTACATACTGTGTTGATATGTGTGATTTATGTTTCAATGTGCGCATGCGATTGTTTCTTTAATTCCGCAAATTCATGATCAACGTAGAGGAGTTTATGTATTATGCATGCATTCTGCAAATAGTGTATAATCAAGATAACCTCTGTGAATAAGTGTCATATTATTCAAAAGTTCTACAATTCTTGTTTTATCATTTCCTCTCACCTTGGCCAAGTTAAAAACATCATTGGTTGCCTAAATCCATGACTTAACCTGGGTTGGGTCCACTTGGTCTTGTGTGTTCCTATTCTTCACCAAAGCCTATTTATAAAGAGTACTCGAGAATCCAAGTTCTCAAAATTATTATAGGGTTTTGAGAACATTCTTCATAGGTCATATCCTTCTACCTTGACCCTCCAATCCTCATCCCCTTTCCATAGAAGATCAATTCCCTTGCTTGAAGAGAAAGCAAGCCTGGTCCTTCAAACTCTTCTAGAAAAGGAATCATTTGAGTCACTCTGCGCCCCCTTCATTGATCTATACTTTATAAGTGATCTCCCAACTATCGGTTCTCCTCCAATCAATGAAAGTATGTAAGGAGTACAAAGTCTTAGTTGTGGTGAGAGTGGGCTAAGATTCCATAGCTACCATTGACCTAACATTTTTCCTCATTTGAACCCCTTTTAGGTCCCCTACTAGTTTGTGCAGTGACATTTTGGAATTGTTACCAGGAAAGAAGGAGGTCTACCTCCTTACTGAATCATGGAAGAATTAATTCATTGAAAACATTTATAAAAATTCCTTTGTCGACTCCACTTAGTGTCAAATCCCGTAGTTTACTTGAAGGCGACAAAATTCCTCCTTTGACTAGGGATGTTGTAAAAATTGGAAAGAAATCTCCATCACCTGTTGGAACCTACCTTTTCTCTGACTTCAATAAATTAAGTGATCAATCTCCAAAAATGACATTTACTTCAAGCACAAAATTTGAAAGGGATCAACCCAAGATGGCCAAAATTGAAATACACATGAATAGTTCCTTTTCCCTTTTGAAATTAAGCAATGATCCCAAGCCACTACATGAAACATTTAACGGATGGTTCCCCAAATTCAAAGGGGATGGAACTTGGATTTCTTGTGGATTTATTGAAGAATTTTACTTTCATTTGTCCCATATATTGATATCTTATGAAGATAGAATCATGATGATTTTTTCCTTATCACTTGAAGGACAACAAAGGGAATGGTATCTTATCCTTCCCCATGGGTGCATAAAGAACTCTGATGAATTTGAGGAACTATTCATGAAAATGTGGTCATGTAATGCCCAACGGACCTTCAATGTTGAGAATTTCTACCAAATAACCAGGGGAAGGGAAGACATGCAAGAATTCATCCAAAATTCTGTTAGGTTATTCAAAGATATACCTGATCATTTGAGGCCATCTAACACTAATATCCTTGACAAATTTATAAAGGCCGTGGGTGGCCACCTCACCTATGCATTGAGGGATACAAAACCATCCACCGTAGCCTTGGCTAAAGAAATGGCAATGGAGGTTGAAGAAAACCCACAAATATCAAATGTTGACATCAATGACCACCCTAGAGATAAATTTGAAACCAAGAAAGAAAAACCCAAATATCAACACGAAGAAGTTCTCCTCGCTATTCTAAAAAAGATAGATAAATTCACCGAAGAATCCAATGCATGTGAAGGGCTTATTATGAATAAAATCATCGCCTTGGAAAGAGACCAAAAGTCAAGTTATATCCCAAAAGGAAAGCCTTTTCCTAATAAGAAAAATAAAGAATATAGGCTTAACTCTTCTCAAATCCTAAACACATTGTCCCTAAATGACGTTGTTGAACCAAAATCTTAATCAGATGATGAGGAAAGTGAGGAAGATGAGAGTGAGGACGAGAAAACAAATGAGCAAGCCAATCTCATTGAAGTTGATGCATTCAACATTTTGCTAGGAGGATCATACACACATCCTTTCATTAGTGAGGTCACCCTCAAAGAATAAAAGGAAGAACATATTCTTAATTTTGATAGCCAGGGAAGATTCAAAAGGGTCCAATATTCCTAAAAAGAAATGGACAAAGGCCCATCACCTTCTAAAGAATCACGTAAGGAAGATCCCTTACCTAAGAAATTCCCTCCTAAAAAATCCATCCCCAAGATTCCTCCCAAGAATAATCCCCCAACAAAATCAAATCAAAAGAAGGATCCTCCTAGGAAGGAATATAGGAAGAAGGAGAAGGGGACATAGATATAGGGGCTACCATAGGAAATATGACTATACTCGTTCCCCTGAAATAAATTATTAAGGTTCGCGAGAAACAACAACTTAAGACATCCCTTGACATTCAAGATGAGGAAATACTTTAATGATTTCCAAACATTCACATTCTTGATCAAAACCATGAGAATTAACCCTTCTTTCTCACTTTGGCTATTAATGACCTCTTCCTACACAATTGTATGTTAGATTCTGGAGCTTCCACTAATAGCATGCCTTTGATCATTATGAAGCAATTGGGTCTCAACATCACTCAACCATATAAAATGGTGTTAGGTTTTAATTCCAAACTTGTGGAAGTGGAAGGCATCATCATAGATCTTAAAGGAATCCTAATATATCCCTCATCATGGACGTTATTCTCATTGTATACTTGATGTGTGGGGGATGTTCTTATCCTGGAAATGTGGAGCTACCATTGGAGGTAATGTTTAAATGGATTTATCATATGAAACCATTACCCAATATGATGGCAACCCTTTTATTCTTTATAATCAAACTTTTTACTTTCCACATGTGATCAAGCTTGGACCATATTATGAGACATGCGAAAGAAAGAAACCTTCCCATCTTGTTCCTAACTAGGAAATATGAATCCTCATGTGACCAATCTCTCAAACAAGAAGGAAATGGAAGCCTAAGAAATAATATAAACTTGGGGACTTAGTCTTGGTAGATAAGGATCCCATACCCATCAGGATTCATGGAAAGGTTGGAGATGACTATTACTATGTTACTAAACTTAATGACAAACTTTGTCCTGAACCAGTCAAACTGAGTCGTAACACCTCCTTCCTTGAGGCTTGACATTATACTATATGGATGGTAGGATAGGATGCATTGCATGTGGAATTTTTCATTATAAATATCATCATGTGATATTTCTCATGGTAGATTAGTTGCACTTAGATTAAAATATGCATATATTTATATTTCTGTCGATTTTATTGCCTAACATATTAGCATATGCGATCATGAGACATCATGAAAGCATATTTCTCGTGTTTTTTCCATTCATTATATGTGCAGGTGATAGGTCTGTGGTAACCAAGATATTTTTGGAGTTCTCATGACCTCCCATTTGAGTAGCTTCGCCCAATTCTTCAAGAGATCACACCTCAATTAGAGCCAGATGTTACCCACCATTTTGTTGATATTATCCCAAGGAGAAATTTTTTCTCCAAGATGGTCCTTAGCTGACAATTAGTAGCCCCCTACAACCATCAACTAACTTAGCATGCCATTTCTCTATCGCTTGAGCTAACCAAGTTGTCCCTCGTCCATCTGCCATGATTGTATGTTTGAATGTGGGCCTCCTGAAAATAAAGGTATGCCTTGTCATTTTGAAATTGAGTCTTGTAGTTTTCCTGTGATGGAAACTTCTAGGTATGGATTAATGGGGGGATTTGGTGGAAAGAATGGGATAGATCTGCACTTCTATCCCCTAGACCCCTTTTAGGACTTAACCTTGGATTCTATTCCTATGGGATCTCTTTTACTAAGCACTTCGTTTCAGGGATGATATTTCATGGGAAAGCACGATTTTGGTTGCATTTTCTGGCTCCCTCTTCCACTTACATCACCCCCTTTCCATTCATTACTACCCCATCCATCACTTCTCCCACTCAGGTCCACATTCCTCCATCGAGTCCATATAGGGTTAGCTCACCTATTCCCCTTGCCCACACCTTGGGTCATGACTTCGAATGAAACCTAGAGGTTGATCAAACTAAAAAGAAAATCAAAAGCATATATGGCCATATTCAAAAGGAAAAGTACCACAAAATGAAAAAGATGGCCAGGACAAAAGAATTTAACATGTGGGAAAAATTCATTACATGAAGCTCTACCCCATCAACATGGCCATTGCCATGGTTATAGCAAGTTCTATGAACCTCCCTCATGATATACGAACCCATGATTGCCCCAACCCACAGTGGGTGATGAAATGCCCCACCTTAAGGGAGAAATTCATTGCCTCTAACTCCTTGAGCCCCGAACAAGTAATCAAAGAAAATCATAAAAAGGAAAAAGGCATATAAAGAAGGGTGGAAAACCAAAGCCAAGGAACCTCATGTACCACAATTTCTCCCTCTTATACCTTATAAACCAAAGTATGGGATTCTCTCTTATTAGATACCCCTATGCCCAAACATGTGACCCAGGGTTGCCCCCTCTCATTCGCTACCTCATTCACTTATCTGCCACATGCCACCACCTTTTCACAGATGTACCTTGACTATATTTTCCCCTTTAGAAGCACAAACCACCTAATATGGTACTTTGTTAGCTCCATTGGGAGTTTAAGAGATATTGGCATACACAAATCCCATAATAGAAGGGAAATCCACTATGAAGTCACCACTTGTGTCCATGATTAGGAAATATCAGTCACTCAATTTCTCTAATGACTTGTTGTATTAGAATCCTAAGGGATGCATTAGATCTTATGCAAGATTGCATATGGTTTCATTTGGGGTTTGGTCTCCCTATACAAGGTCTTAATCCTCCAAACACATAGGGTGAGTATTGAGAGCCATGTACCTCCATAGCAGTAGATTTCACTTCATGGATCCCACAACCATTTAGAGATTGCTCATGGATTACTTATTGGGTAAGGAGGATGCACCTAATCCATCATGCCCAACTGACCCTAGGTCTACACCACACACTTGGGAGATGACCCAACACTTCTACAAGGATGTGGCATCTCCTACATTGTCATCCTAGCCCTTGAGGGCAACCTACAGGCATCTTCGACTTCGTTGGAGACCCATGAGGACACTTGCATGCCCCCATAGTCATTTGGAGCACCACATGCTATTACAAGGGATCAACCCTTTGTCCACTTCTTTTGAGGGTACTATACTTCATTATGGCACCCATGGACCTCATCAGGCCGCTTAGAGGGCCCTACAACATCTAAAGATTATTATTTGTCCTCTTGAGAGGATTTTCCTTTCATTTGTGAGCTAGTTTGGTGGGCTTTCCACCAAAGTTATGTCATTTGCACATTATTTTATTTTTAGGGCCTAATGTAGGCTAATTAGCTAGATCAAACTACTAAATGTTGTATAAATAGGAGTTATTTGGATTTATTTGTACCATCACTTGACTTGGGAGCTCTCTATCTTTAGAGAATTTCGCCCTTCTTCCTTGGAGGACTATTTCGGATGATGGATGAATTTTGATATATGGATTTGTGCTATTTCTATGTTGGAGCTAATTTTTTGCAAATGTGAGGCTATTTGTATATACTCTCTAACATTGTGAGTGTAAACTTAACGTTATTTTCTAGTTGTTGCATACATTTCAATTTCTCTATAATTAGGGATAATTGTTGCAAGTATGAAATGTGGAATTAAGTGTATATTCAGCCTATTATTTGTATGGTCCATCATTAGATGAATGAAATATCTTAGATATATATATTATCTTTTATATTAATCTATTAGACTAACCTAAGTACCCACAATGGATTTGAACTAGTGACCTATTGCAAGGAGTGCCTTAACAACACACCCATTCACCATCAATCCAAAGCCCCTTGGGAATCTTAGAGATATTGTTATCTTGATAATATTTCACCATTTGTATGAATTATAAATGCTTGAAACTCAATTTTCTTCTTTTTCCTCTAACATTGGACGAAGTTGACTTTTGGAGGCTCGTTGAATAAGAAACTAGACCTTTCTTCATTATTATCCTAGACTTCATGTCCCCAAGTGAATTGGGCATTGGTTCCTCAAAAAGGGTGATCATTTTAATCCTATTTTTACCCTTTTTCTCTTTCTCCCTAGGTCTATCATCATTAGGTCATCTATGGAATCAAATTCTTGGTAAACAAACGACAATAAAACTTTGATATCCTAGATACAATTGTGATAGTAGGACCCCTTTCTCTCATCCAAATTTGAAGCAATTCTATCAATTGAATCTCTAGATACCTCAAGCCCTAGCTCTAGGATCAATTTTTGCCTAGGTGTTCCCAAGGCTAGAACATAGTAGGATCTTGTTTCATCATTTCCCCTCACCTCGGCTAGGTAAAGAACACGATTGTTTCCCTAAGTCCATCCCTTAACCTGGGATGGGTCCACTTGGCCTTGTGTGGTCCTATTATTCACCAAAGCCTATTTATCAAATACTACTTGAGAATCCAAGTTATCAAAATGATTTTATGGATTCGAGAACCTTCTTCATAGTTATTATCCTTCTACATCAACCTTCCATTCCTCATACCCTTTCCCTATAATATTAAGTCCCTTGATTGAAGATAAAACAAGCCCTATCCTTTAAACTCTTCTAGAAAGGGAATCATTTGAGTCACTGCTCCCCTTCATCGATCTATACTTTAGAAATGATATCCCAACTACCGAGTCTCCTCCCATCGGTGAATGTGTGTAAAGAGTAGGGAGTCTTAGCTATGGTGACAGTGGGCTAAGATTTCATAGTTTCCCTTGACTTAGCAATTGTCCTCATAGGAACCCCTTTTAGGTCCCCTACTAGTTTTTGTGGAAACAAGAACTATAACAAGAGCCTCTTAACCTTGCATATATATAAATATGTATGTGCATAAATGTGCATATACATATGCATTCATATATATATATATATATATAGATATAGATATCTATATATATATATATATATATATATATATATATATATATATATATATATATATATATATATATATATAGATAGATATATTGTTCACAACTAAATCAGACGACCAAAAACTAACCATGTTCTCCTAACACTTAAACACTAGTTCTCGTTACTCCTCCAGGATATATCTCTAGGACACATCATCCTATTTGTTCCCCATCCCAACAATTCTTAAGTGTGATACTTTGTTACCCTTTAGGGCCTCATTACCGAGCTTCCATTTTTGGTGGGGCCACCTCTCTAGCAATCGAGGTGCACGCTCTACCAATGCAGATTGAGATATGACATCCTCCATACTTCCTCTTAGTGTATACATTTATTCCACCTTTTGTGCCTCCAACATGAGACCTCTAGTTTCATGTGGACTAGTGGACCTCATCTTTGCACATACCTGACTTCTAGTTGGTCTACAAGTTGCAACACCTCACCATCCCGACACTTGCTACCCTAACGCTTTCCTTCCACACTCTTCTTGCACTTTTGGGATAAGACCTCTGAGACAAGTTGTTTCATGGGCTCCACTCCCAGCTAATTTGGATTCCCCTTTGCTTCCAAGATGTAGGCCTCATTTCCTTGACACCCTATCAACCTTGTTACTCATTTGTATTCCTAATTAATTCTTCCAAGGAAAATCCTCCGAGACACATCAAATTCTTTCATCCAATCACAATAGGGGAAATCTAGACATGTCAGTGCCAAGCTTCCATGGTCAAGGTTCCACCAAGTTGAAGGATAAGGTTAGTCGGTTACACTATAAGGTTATGTATCTACCCTCTTTCACTAGAATATTGATCAAATTTTATCTCTTCCATGTCCCAACCAGAAAGAGCTTACCAGACCTTGAGTGACTTGCTTGATCTTGGTCTTAGTGGTAATCAATATAACTCTTCTCCTCTCTATGCCTATAGCATTTCGTTGGTTTATTCAACCATGGTTCAACCACAAGGGTTCTATAGACTTCAAGATTTACGCAAATTCTTAGTAATGGTTGTGGTAGTTTAATAAAACACATACAAGTGCTACTCCTCTTGAGCTTAAATTAAATCCACTCCAATGAGTTCCTAGCCTTCAAACTTTCCTCGTATTGAGACTGGGAATTCTAGGCATGCCCGTGCTAGTGATTTGTTGGTTTCCCTCCATTAAGGAATTGTAGTGAACTCCTAAAGGTCCTCCACCTCTCCTACCATATTTTAGTAGCTCCATGCTTCTCAACAAGATTGCAAGCGTCTCTATTTCACCACTCAAGGGTGGTTTCAAGGAAATTTGGCTATTAGCAGTGATGCACAAGCATCAAAATCATGCCACTAGGGCATAAGAGCGTACTGCCCAAAATGAAAGGAAATAAACTCATTAATTTAAAGATCATGGTTGTTATATGAAAAATAGGAAACAATTCCTCTTCGTTGCACAATGCCACATAGACACACTCAAAGACACACACACACACACACATATTTAAATAAGTGTGTAAGCACAAACAATGTCAACCATGTTGTATTCATTGTAAATTTTACTCAGTAACAAAAGGATTCATATACTAAAAATTGAAATGGTTGTATCTGGTTCTTATGAACCATTTTGATGACTTTAACCTGTGTGTTATTATTTACTATGTCCTATTTCAATTTAGGTCCTGTTATCACTCAGAATTTTTCCCTAGAAGTTATCAGAAGAAGGAAAAGATTGAGGTAACCACAAACCAACCTTTTAAGTATAGGCTCTAGCCAATCTATGATTAGAGCGGCTCTCTATATAATTTAGCTTTGTTTTGTTGGGATTTTAGGCTAGTTCTTAGAGTTCAGGGGGTTTTGATTTGTATTGAAGGTCGGATGGTGGAATCCTTAAAACAGATGGACAGAATGAAGTCTTTGGACCTGTTAGCCTTGTTGGAAAATGGCCCAAAAAAATGGATCCAAATATGCCCCAAAGTGTCCAAGGTTTGCATTAAATCATGCCAAAGGATCCAAGTATACCCAAAAAGTCTTTAAAATCCTCTTAAGGATCATTCAAAGTCAAAACCATCGCAAGAGGAGAGCCCTTGGAAGGTCAGAAATACACTATCGGGAGGCAAAAACACTCTAAAACCATGAAAAAACCAAAATTGCAGGCTTAACAGTCCAAATGCATGACAGTCATTCAATCTGGCCGATCAATGGTGTAGATATAATCGGTGGAGCGCATCGACAGATCTGATCAGCACAGGCAGGCAGTGGCATTCGGCGTAAGACACTGCCAATCAGTGATCGCCGATGATCGGATTGGTGGGTTGCAATTGGCATAGGCAAATCGGTGTTATCGGCACAGACTAGGGGGAAGGAGCAATTGCGATCAACGATTAAACATAGACCATCGATTGCATGCATAGTTCGACAACCCACATTACATCGCCGGATCGCTATTGATGGAAACCAAAGGGGTAGAACCTTTACATGCATGTGTGCGCAATGCGATAAGACCCGGACCTGATGGGTTTTAGAAGAAAAATGTATAATCTTTCACATCCGCCAAAGCCCATTTTCAATGTATTTTTGTGTTTTTTCGCATATTTCCAAATAAACAGGGAATCATAGAGCAGGTCGAGTGCGACATGAGACAGTGACCCAAGGGTAGACCTTATAGATAATTAAACCATACTTGAGGACTTTTGAAGTCCAAAAGAATCATAATGGGCGAGATTTCTCAGTATTACAACATTTTCTATATACAACAGAAAAAAATCATTATTAATCATTTTCAAGAGATCACAAAGGCCCGAATAGCCATTCCATCACCTAAAAGAGGCCGAGAGACAGAGATAAAAGTTTGGAAGTGGAAAGGCGACATCACAACAAGATGCAGCCCGTAACAGAAGTAATCAAGGAGCATAGACAATGCAACATAGTCATTTCATACTCCTGAAAGGACGAAGGTGGCTAGTGTTCAACACTCTGCGGAGTTACTCTTCAACCACCACATTCAACAAGCAGGATGGTCGAGAAGGAAAAGGACAAGCCTCGAGCAATTAAATGTAGTTATCAGTTATGGAACTTCTTCCATACGAGACTCCACCTGCTCGAGAAGGACAATAGAGCATCTGAGAAGATCAATTATGTTCAATAAAGTAGGCAGACTGCATTAGAGACTCCATCAGAGAGTTCAAGCAGTTGGTGGTCAATTATGACCCCTCCACGCCTGGAACAGTAGAATATCTTTGTAATCAAACTCTATATATACCCAGAAAACAGATGTAGTTAGGGTTGATGGTTATTATTTTGATTTAAGGTTCAACTTCTGGAGACTATAACTACTTTGGTACTTGCAGCGTCTGGTCTTCATTTTCAGCTAATACAAGCTTATTTTGTTGTTAATTGCTCACTTTCCACTTCTTCTCTATTCTAGGCTGTGCTTGTAATGTAGTTTCATGTGCTCTTGATATTTAGCATTTGAGGGGATATCATCCCGCCTCTGTGTTAGAGTCTCGTATGTATCATTGAATGTGTTATGTAGGTTTCTATTTACTTAATGCCAGAGAGCTATCATCTTGTCTGTGCATTAGGAGATATATTTGCAGACCTCTTTAATGGTTGCAACTGACCATCACATGGTCTTGTGCATCTGCTGGTGTGGTCAGTGTTCTCCATATTCACTTAATCCTTAAACTGTGAGTGATTGGTGGTCTAAATCTTTGTAGTCTGGGGGTGTTCACCCATGTCTGGAGTTAAGCATAGTAGAAGTGGTTATCTAGCTTGAACAAGCATCATTCCTTCCATTCATCCATTTCCAACATCATGTTGAGTTTGTAATGTTCCCAAGCATCTCTAAGATACAACCTAGGAGAGTTTCTTGGGGTGATAACATTAATTGGTGGTGTTGCAGGGAAGAGGAGATTGAAGCTCAACTTCCCTGGGAGAATGACACAGTTCCAGATTTTTATGATAGACAAGGCCTGGACACATTTTTGGTTGTAATCATCTATTCGGTGACTCCACTGGAGGAAGACCAACCTTTGGCGACTCCACTTTATAGTCCTGGCTTAGTTTGTGAGACATATTCGAAGAAATCCTCAGAAATCACCAGTTAAACCAGTGCCTGACCCTGAGAAGATCGTTAAGTAGAAGAAAACATCACAGAAAGGAGCATCAAGATCAGGTAAGCCTAAAAATCCCATGTATCTCTCCTAGTGAGAAAATACCTTCAAAGGTTCATACAGAGCCTTGTTCATTTTGTTCCCCTCTGAATCTCAGTCCAAAGAAAGCATCCCATACAGTCCATCACATTCCTTTATCTGTGTCATCCATTGCATTGCTTCATACCACTCAATCTACTAGTATCCTTTCACATACCTGAGTCATGGTAGGCCAACAAGCACCTACAAAGATGGAAAGAATCATAGCTACTAGGTATGTACCCATGGTCTTGTCTGTCCCTTTGAATGCCATGCCTGCAGGAGAATATCATAAATACATGCCTAAGTTTACTGGTACAGAAGGAGTAACAACTGAAGAGCACCTTGAATCTTTTTATAGCTATGCTGATAACCTAGATGTCAATGAAGATGATGTGTGGATGAGGGTTTTTGTCCAAAGCCTAAATGGAGAAGCTAGAAAATGGTTCAGAAAATTAACCCCTAGGTCTATAGCAGACATTATGGCCTTAGATGATGTGTTCCTAAAGCATTGGGAGGATAAGAAATATATGCTCTACTATCATACTAAATTTGGGAACTTGCAGAGGGAGAATGGTGAGCTGCTGTCCGATTTCAACAAGAGATTCAACAATATGTACAACAGAATACCATATGAAGTGAAACCCACCCATACTTCTGCTATGGTCACTTATGCCAATGCTTTCAATTCTCATTTCTGCCTGCTGTTAAGAGAAAGAAGATGTGCTTCTTTGGCTGATGTGCAACATGCAACCTTTGAAGTAGAACCAAACATCATGGCTGCAGAAAGGCTCGAAGGTAATGTTGACAAGAGAAGATAGAGGGGTGAGTCCTCATCATCCTCAGAGCTCAAGATCGATAAATTGGCCAAGATGATAGAGTCATTAGCCTCTGAAGTTTCCAAATTAAAGGCTGAGAAACATTCTGAGGAAGTAGGAGCTCCTAGTACCTTTTCTCTTCTGAAGCCAAATCTATATAGAGGAGCAAAGGAGCAGTTGTAGATTTTGCAAAGAAACAAAGATGCAAATGAAGACAAAAGGGTGAAGACCCTTTTTTAGAGTATAGTCATGGAGGAAGAGCATTTTGAAGAAGAGGATGAGGTTCATGGTTTGGAAGATAAGAGAAGTGCCCCTTTCTTAACTAGAGTTACCTATGAGAGTCATTATCCAAAGGCATTGCTCATGATTTTGTTGTACCTGTAGAACAACAAGCTTATCAGTAGAAGCAATCAGCAGCAGATCCCATCATCCTCGAAAAGTCTAAGACCAAGGCCTGTCCATCTTCCCATGACTATGCAGATTTGCAAATTGACCAGCCTGCTGTTATCCCTAGCCTAGTGATCAAAAAGGGAGAAGAAATCTCCCCATCATCTTTTGCTTCTTTTTCTGTCCAAATGACAATCCCTCATAATTTCCCATTAGGCACTGAGGCAGGCCCTATCTCGATGCCCAAGGTTGATACTGATAATCTCAATCTTGATATTATGAAGCCTGCCAAGGTGGCCTCCATGCACCTTGAAGGGGCAGTTTGTCAGATCACAGAGGAAGAGGGTGCACAGTTTTGGGACACCTCCCTGGATGTGGACTGTTCTAAGGAATATACAGGAGCAGATGAAGTCCTTGTGTTCCCTGCACAAGAATACATTGCTTCACCATTCATATTAATTGTGCAGGCCACAAATGACACAGGAAATTACACAACAATCATTGTTGTTCAACAGGTGTACAAAGGCTCCCATGAAGAACATCCAAGGATGAGAGCATACAAAGAAGGGGTGAAATATAAGTCATCTATACCTGATAAGGTCAAATACCCTAAGCTCTTTGAGGTAGAGGATCAAATCAACCCAATTTTGCAGATCTTTGATGAACCAACTGATAAGTCGACCGAGAGGAGGAGAAATAGTTTTGATGGCCCAGTAGATGGCTAGTTTTTGAAGATTTATGTTGTTTTAGGTTTTCGAGCCTTAATGATTTTAAGCATGTTCTTTTACAGGTTTTAGCGTAGACTTAATTAGACTCCATGCCCAATGGAATACTAGGCAATGTTTTTAAGATTGTTTTGTATGAAGGCATTGGTCTGCAGCTCTTGAGACCTCACAGGGAGGATATCATCCCCAGAAGGAGCCAGTGTTAGCCTTGTTGGCAAATGGCCCAAAAAAATGGATCCAAATATGCCCCAAACTCTCCAAGGTTTGCTTCAAATCATGCAAAAGGATCCAAGTATGCCCCAAAAGTATTGAAAATACTCTTAAGGATCATTCAAAGTCAAAACCATCGCAAGAGGAGAGCCCTTGGAAGGGCAAAAATACACTATCGGGAGGAAAAAACACTCCAAAACCATGAAAAAACCAAAATTACAGGCTTAACAGTCCAAATGCACGATAGCTGTTCGATCTAGCCGATCAATGGTCTAGATCTAATTGGCAGATCACATCAGCAGATATGATCGGCACAGGTAGGCAGTGGAAATCGACACAAGACATCACCAATCAACGATCGTCGACGATCAGATCAATGGGTCACAATCGGTGGAGGCCAATCGGCGTTATCGGCACAGACCAGGGGGAAGGAGCGATTGTGATCGGCGATTAAACATGGATTGTTGATCGTGCATGCAGATCGACGGCCCACGTTACATCACTGGATCACTATTGGTGGAAACCAAAGGGCAGATCCTTTACATGTATGTGTGCGCGATGCGATAAGACTTGGACCCGATGGGTTTCAGAAGCAAAATATATAATCTTTCACGTCCGTCAAAGCCCATTTTCAATGTATTTTTGTGTGTTTTCGCATATTTCCAAATAAAAAGGGAATCATGGAGCAGGTCGAGTGTGACATGCGACAGCGACCCAATGGTGGACCCAATAGATAATTAAACCATACTTGAGGACTTTTGAAGTCCAAAAGAAGTAGAATGGGTGGGATTTCTCAGTATTACAACATTTTCTATATACAACAGACAACAATCATTATTAAGCATTTTCAAGAGATCACAAAGGCCCGAATAACCATTCCGTCACCTAAAAGGGGCCGAGAGATAGAGAGAAAAGGTTGGAAGTGGAAAGGCGACAACACAACACGATGTAGCCCGCAACATAAGTAATCAAGGAGCATAGACAACGCAACATAGTCATTTCATACTCCCGAAAGGACGAAGGTGGCCAGTGTTCAGCACTCTGCATAGTTACTCTTCAAACACCGCATTCAACAAGCAGGATGGCCGAGAAGGAAAAGGACAAGCCTCAAGCAGTTAAATGCAGTTATCAGTTATGGAACTTCTTCCATACGACACTCCACCTACTCGAGAAGGACAACAAAGAATCTGAGAAGATCAATTTTTTTCAGTGAAGCAGGCAAACTACATAAGAGACTCCATCAGAGAGTTAAAATAGTTGGTGGTCAATTATGACCCCTCCATGCCTAGAACAGTAGAATATCTTTGTAATCAAACTCTCTATATACCCAGAAAATAGATGTAATCAGGGTTGATGGTTGTTATTTTGATGTAAGTTTCAACTTCTGGAGACCGTAAATACTTTGATACTTGCAGTTTCTGGTCTTCATTTTTAGCTAATACAAGCTTCTTTTGTTGTTATTTGCTCACTTTCCACTTCTTCTCTATTCTAAGCTATGCCTGTAATGCAGTTTCATGTGCTCTTGATATTTAGCATTTGAGGGGCTGTCATCCGACCTCTATGTTAGAGTCTTGTATGTATCATTGAATGTGTTATGCAAGGTTCT
This sequence comes from Pinus taeda, assembly GCA_000404065.3. Taxonomy (NCBI): domain Eukaryota; kingdom Viridiplantae; phylum Streptophyta; class Pinopsida; order Pinales; family Pinaceae; genus Pinus; species Pinus taeda. The sequence goes on from APFE031348659.1 coordinate 78,567, forward strand.
ATTTACTTAATGCTAGAGAGTTGTCATCTTGTCTATGCATTAGGAGATAGATTCGCAGACCTCTTTACTGGTTGCAGCCAGCCATCACATGGTCTTGTGCATCTGGTGGCATGGTCAGTATTCTCCATATTCACTTAATCCTTAAACTGTGAGTGATTTGTTGTCTAGAACCTTGTAGTCTGGGGGTGTTCACCCATGTCTGGAGTTAAGCATAGTAGATGTGGATACCTAGCTTGAACAAGCATCATTCCTTCCATTCATCCATTTCCAACATCATGTTGAGTTTGTAATGTTCTCGAGCATCTTTGAGATATAACCTAGGAGAGTTTCTTGGGGTGATAACATGACCATTGGGCTATGGAGTCAAAAAAGGGTAGCAGAACTGGCATTAACTCATTAAAGGGAGTGTTCAAAGGGCAAGCTAGCAGAGTGAAGTATAGGTCTTTAGGTTGAATGGGTGAAATGATCTTAACCAAGGTGAGAGAGCACTTAAGAATCCTTAGACTTGGATTAAGATGAGGAAACAGGGGTTAATCATGAGTAAATGGCAATTAAGAATCATTTACTATAGATTAGAGGGAAACTACCTAAACTAAGGAGAAATGAAGAATTCCTTTACTTAGATAATTAGCATAAAACATTAAAATGCATAATAGTTAAAACAGAGTGCAATGAAGCAAATTATGAGATATCATTCCATATTATAGAATTTAGATTTTAGATACATTAAATATTATGGAAAAACTTTAAAAGAAAAATAAAAATCACAAGAGAAAATACTTGTTTGTACTTCGCACTACACATGAATCCAGTGAAATTTCTTGACTTTATTCATTAATCCAACTCGCTGGTCCAAATAGTGATACAATATCTACAGTCTTTGATCGAGAAAATCTATATAAATCTCTAAGAATCCACCCTACATACTTTAGATTAAGAAGTATTTATACAAACAATTATTACAAACATCTCAAAACAAACTTGAGTTTTATTTTAGGAAATACAGATATCTTCCCGCAAGAAGATAAAGACAACTAATGAATTGTTTCACATTGTCCCTTTTTATTTGGTATTGCTGGATTTTATGGTTGAATTTGTAGCCCTTTATGCTAGCTTGCAGTTGTGGTGTTTCACACTGGTATCTTCCTCAATTTTGATCTTTCACCTGATACTCTTTGACCCTCATACTCTTTAACTATGCTGCACTGTTTTCATTTGTTTACCTGGCTGCTTTCACTTTTACTGTGTAGTAACTTCATTGCTGTAAATTTATCATAGTAAATCAATCATTGTCTCCCACCATTCTACATCAAGTAATTTTACATTCATCATCCTCCTATACATCTCATATGCTTCAGTATACTTGGAAAAATTGGGCTTGGTGAGGAATAAACGTTTTATCTCACGCTCAATGAAAAACAAGTTCTGAAATGTGTCGTACAAATTTTTTCTTGTTGACAGGGATTTTATGGATGAAGTGCTTGCTTGTTCCTTAGACAATTGTTTGAGTCTATTATCATAGTCCAACCATGTCATGGGTTTGTCATTGATAACCAAAGGACTGGGCAGACCTCTCTCTCTCAAAATTTGGAATTTAGACATGAACCTACCAATGGTTATTTGCATGTTGTGGCACTTTTCTTCTAAGTTAAGCATAAGGTTCCTTTTGGAAAGGACCTTCCTTATTTCCAAGATGGCTTTAGTCCTATCTTCTATGTTGAGTTCTTGGAGCTCATACCTATTTTTGATGTTGAGGAAGTGGATGAGTCTATTGGCATCCTTATGCATGTCTCCTAATTCTTCTTTGACCTTTTGGATAGCTTTTGTGGCTATCTTTACTAACTTTGTCTGCTCAAAAATAACTTGAATTGATGGACAAATATCCTTGATGGAGTCAATGATATTGGCCCACAAAATTTTCTTGGCTTTCCCAAGGGGTTTCTCCAGTGTTAAGTCTTTCTCTAAGATTTTAATTCTTTCACTCATTCTTTGGGCATTTTGTGCTTCTTCCTTTTGCTTAAGCTGGGCAAGTTTGTAGTTAGTTTCCAAAATTGCCACCTTTTCTCGTAGTCTATTCATTTCTATAGCCTAGATAGACATCAGTTCCATGGATTTAACCAATTCTGTTGCCTTCTCACTTGATGCACTTGTTGTTGTAGATTCTGCTGTGACTAGTAATGTTGTGGTATGTGGAGTTGTGGTGCCAATGGAGCTGCTAGTGTAGAAGGGATCGTCGTGGATATCGTAGGATGGCATCTTTGGAAGTTGTGGCCATGTCACTTTGCTTCAATTGAATTAAAGCGTACAACTCCTTTTCTGTCTCCTTTAATTGATCATTCAGCTTTAGGACCAAGTCCATCAACCCCTCATTTCTGGTTTGGCCCTCTATGACTTCTAGAGTTTGAGGATGTTGTAGTTGGGGTATTTTTAATTGCCTCTTAAGTGTAGCAATATCATCATTTTTTTGCTTTATAAGCTGCTCTGTAGCTTTTAGATCCTTGGGATCATGTACCAATTCAATCACTACGTCCTCTAAGGACTTTATCCTTGTATCCTTGGCCCATGAGGAGGCCTTATCTAACTAAAATTATGCAGAAATGTTGTTTAAAGAGTTTTGTGGCTGATGAGCAGCTTGGCTTTACCTGTCAGGGTGGAGTATATCATCTCTCCAACCTGTTTATGTAGTTCAATTTGGTCTATGGGATGAATATCCCTGGCCAACACTTGAAAGTCAACCTTTTTAAAATCAGATGTTATCTTGGGCTGTTGAGCTGTAGGTTTGATGAAAGACATTTGCAGATTTCCCTCTTTAATGTCAAATGCTGAAATTAGCCTTGTTTGATTGGTGGGAGCCAGCTTTAGGTACTCAACATATGTTTGGGCCTTAATCCTCCCATTTATTGCTTTGATTTCCTTGTATATTTCCTTTATGTCCTAGTCTCTATCAGCAGGCCTGTTGAATGAAGATGCTTCCACACTAAGCCGCCTTTCCAACATCTAAGTTTGTGATGTGGAAGGCTCTTGCATTCCCTTAGATGGTGTAGTAGGCTTACTTCTATTTACATCACTATTGGTTACTTGTGTTGAATCTTATGTGTATTCCTGTTCAGAGACTAGATTGAGTCTTTGCCTCTTGCTTGTTTTTTATTGCAAATTTGAGGTGTCCATCCCTGATGTGGAAGCTCCCTCTCTATTTCTTTTTGGATTTTTCTCTTCACTCTAAGGAGTCTGCATGACTAGAAGGGTACTCATGGTTCTTTCTTGCTCTTCTGTTACCTACAGAAAAGTGCTGTCATCAAGCTACTTTTCTAAATCAATCAGAGAATTTTCTACATCTACTCTTGTGTTGTCTTGGTCTACTAGAGTACATTCCACCCATTCTATTTGATTGGCATATGCCTCTATTTCTGGTATAGGGTGGTGGATGAAAGGTCATAGCTTGACCTTTTGCCTCTTCTTGGTAATGAATTCCAAAGGGTCATATCTCCATACAAAACTCCTTTGGAACTTCATTCTTTGTAGGATTAGGTTTGCCTATTTCCTTGCCTCTTTGGAATTGCATATGAAGGGACCTAATTGATCTTTGATTTTAAAATAGGCCTTCTTCTTAGCATTGACGAAGTTGACTTCATCTGCATTGATGATTTTTCTATAATACTCTAAGGAAAACAACCTCATAGGGAGGTGTCATGGCAACTTGTATGGTGCAAGCATGCAACCATATATTCTATTTTTTGTGTGGTTTTGATAAAGGTACCAGTCACGCACTTTGGTCTACCTGGAAAGCTGGAGGACCCTCTTTATTTCAGGGCTTATCCTAGGTCGAAGATTCCCAAGGAGCATAGTCATCATTGGATGCACAGAAGAATATATAAAGTCTGAGTAGGTATAAGGTGATCTAAACTCATGGAAAAGTGGGGTCCAAAAGATTATAGATCTGGGCTGGCCCTTGGTGTCAATATTTTGGAGGGTAAAAGGACACTTCTCTGGCCGATAGTACAAAAATAGATAGTATAATACAGAAGAGTATTTGAACACCCTCTCATTGCCCATCCTTGTGAATTTCGCATGCATTCTATCATCTATGAATTTGCAAAATTCATATATGGTGCAGGAGGTTGTCCTAGAGTATATATGGAAATGAGAGCAACAATGATTTCATCAATGTACTCACTTGTGGTGTAACCTAAAACACATGATATTATGGTTACAATGTTCTAGCCCCATGGAGAGAAAATGGCTAATACATATCGAGGGGAGTCCTTGGGGATGTGTTTTTCCTCTCTAATGAAGGTTTGGAATAACTAGGCCAATTTTGCAGAGCTTAGCTTGGGATACTGGTCCAATAGGTCTCCAACTGAGAGTGGGGTTAGGTTTGGCCTTGGTTGGAACTACAACATTTCATTGATGGACTCAGATGTGATGGTGAATAGGACCTTATGGTCATGAGACATTATGGTTTTGTGGCTAGGGACATAGCATGCATAACACATATGAACAATTTCTTGAAATATGTGAACTTGGGGGAACTGGTATTTGGGGAAATTTGACTCCCAAAGGCCAATCTCATCAGAATGGTTAAGGTATCTATCCCTACTTTAACAATGCACTTTGAGCAAGGGCTCTAGGGAAGTGGTATCTTTTATTTGGAAGTCCCTGTCAGCCAGGGGAATGTGGTCCAAGTCCAAATGGGTAGTTGTAATTGGTCTAACATCCATGGCGATGGGGGCAGCCATAATTCAGTTCTTGTGGATTTGAATTATGCTCTGGAAGTTTTAGCAAAGGTTTTTGGGAATTTTAGAGGGTTTTTTAGGTAAATAGAGGTCTTGCAGATGGTTATGGCTCAGAGTGTTAAAATTAAACTAAATTTTGATATTTTTTACTTAATTAATAGTGTTATGAGGGTGAATTTACTTGGAATTTGACAATGGAGTTGGTATTCCACAGTTAAATGCCTGGAATTGGGAGAAATTGAATGTAAATGGTGGTTGATGGTGGCTGTAGAGGTTTGTACGATTCTGGTATGGACTGATGAATGAGTTGGGCTATCTGCAGCGTCTACGGAGCAATGGCAAAGGTCTGTGAGCAAATTTGTTGTTTGCAGGGGTCGCAAAGGCTTTTTGAGTTCTCAATAGAAAATGTACGAAAAGAGTAAAAAGGGGGGTAATTGGGATTATATAGAAAAAATGTTAATTTTGGCAGGTTCATTAATTGATTAACAGTGGGCAGTTTCTTCAATTATATGGGAGGGTGGTTTAATGGGGTCATCACACCTCTTTTATGGTGCGGGCGGTATTTGGGAGGGGTCGCTCGATTCCATTCATTGTTTGACACGTAGCATTGGGGGTCAGGAGGAAAACCACCTTATCTAGTGGGTAAAGGATGGATATCGGGCCAAACCGATATTAAAATTGGTTGTTAGATGTGGGGAAGGGACAATCAACAGTGGTCGAGAGATGGAGTTGCATGGCGATTTACAGAAAAAGTTTTCGGGGGGCCCATGGCTCTAATCACCAGCGATATAGGATTAAATTAAAACTTAATCTCATCAGGGGCACTTTAATATAGGATTAAGGACTGAGGGTGGGGTTTTAATATATTTTGTGGGATATGGGGTCATCATATACTTTATAAATAAACTAAGTTGTGGGAATATTTGTATAAAGGAGTTAAACATATACGGGCTAATTGGTTTTTCAGGAATTTTATATATTTAATAAAAGTTAATATGAGGTGAAATGAGTGGAAGGGGTATTGTACTTAGGTATACAAAACATTATGCACTTTCCATACACTTAGTACTTAGGACAAGTGTATTTTGATGGGTTTTTGCATAAAATATGTTCATCATGGGGTTTTCCTAGGAAAGAAGAATTTAACCTTAGGAAAATGGGTTTTGTGAGGGGGATGAATGAATTGCAAGGGAATTAACACCTTTCCTTCTTAATTCATAAAGCCGAGGGTCCGGTCCCACCAGAAGTCAGAGATATGCTCTGAGCCTCTTTGACTTAAAGAACTAGAGGTATTAATATTTTTATTATGAAAGGGAAATTAGTGACGTGAAGGAGTGAAATAAATGAGGGGGTGTTAAATAAACCATATTGTGAACCATTTTTTTTTTGCTTTGTCCACTACTTAAACATTTTTGAAAATTGCATTTAAGACAATGACATAAGTGCTTTTTCATAATCACATGATATTTCTGCAACCTTTCTACTACTTACCGACTTACTCATCCTACCAATTTTTTCTTCACTTTATTTGGGTGCATTTAGGCTAGCAAACCCTTATTAATCTTTTTGTTTCTTTTACAAAGTAAACTATCTAATTCTAACCTTATATCATCCAAGGGCTTTGATTAAAATGATGAGCTCCTTTTATTCACTCTACCTATCTAATGATCTGCAAAGATTACACTGTTTGGTTAGATGTTATTCACTACCTATAAACATAATATTCAAAGCATGAAATAGCCAAGTTTAAACAATTTGACTATCATGGATTGTGGCATCAAATTAAAAGCTGCACACAATCATTTACTATTCATAAAGTAAATAGTAGTGGCATTTTTACTTGCACACTTTCATGGTCTCTTTTTGTCTTTTGGGGTTCACATATTTTTATTTTTCATTCTTTTTGTCCTTTGATTATTCTTTTAGGACATCCCCTCTTTACATTTTCTAATTTTTTTTTTTTACTATTAAAAAACATTTGCAAAAAGAAAAAGTATGTACAATATTACAAGGGTTCACCTTAGTCATTCAAAATTATGACTCCTATTGGTATAGGAACCTAATAGGTCCATAGGGACCCTTCCAATGCTTTTATACCTTAAACATTATGTTATCTAATATATGTTATTAGAAAAAATGGCATGCATTTCACACAACATATCATTCTAATAAAAAAATACAACATAGGTTTAATACATTTATCAGCATCATTTCACCCAGAAATGAAATGCATGCTCATTATAAGTATAAGCACCATTTCCATGCAATAATTTAAACACATACATACTTTATCAGTTAAAAGAAATCATAAAGAGCACTTTTCTTAGAATACTTTGGGAAAATGAGTTTGGGTCAAGGACTCTCCACCCAACCATAGACAATTGTAGCCAATGTCACTTGTAGTTGTCACCCCTGATCTAGATTCCAAGGGTCTGAGGCAGTCTTTCTCAAGTGAATAAACACCATTATACCAACTAAAATAGGGACTCCAAAGGTTCTTCTTCCTACACCAACCATTTGCTAAAAAGTTCACCAATGCACACGAAATATTGGGGCCAACTAACTCCACCCTCCAACTATGCAATAATAGCCAAACAATACATAGGAAAAATCAGAGGCTTGCTACCTCACACTATTCCTCTTAGCTATAGAATTATTGTGTGCTAAGTAGTGAACGAGATCAAACTCATTTTCTCCAATTAGAAAATGATCCTCCTCCTTGTTATGCATTGTCTCTCTTTTTCTTTCTGTCTACCATTTTTTGAATTCCATCTTTCTCTATCTATTGTAAATCAAAGATCAAGCTCTCTATGTCTTCTCTTTTCCTATATTTTGTTTCTCAATCGAGCTCTCTCTATATATTTTATATAGAATCAAACTCCTTGCCCTTTTCTATGGTTGCCTCGTAAAAATGAACTTGAGATTCCCCTCAAAATGAATAAAAATGACTTTCCCCCTCCTTAGATTGAATTCCCATTCCGCAATGACTCTCTTTTTTCATCTTTTTTCTGCTACACAGTTCCCAAATTATAAAATATATTGCACATTAACTTGTGTCCCTTTGTTTTTTGCGTAGTTCCCAAGCCAACATGGTCTTTTGTCTCTTGTTTTGCAGTTAATAAATTTCCAACAATTGTCCCCTTCAAACACGCCATTCCTTTGTATTTAAGACTCAACCACTAGCCTTCAATGGCTATCTCATGCTCTCCATCTTCTCCCTTCAGCAAGTAATCTTAATTTTAGAAGAGGAGGAATGACCTGTTATAGATTTTTTCGAACCCAACGTTTCAGACTACCAAGTGAGTCCATCATGAGGGGATGCGTCAATAGATATTCTCAAATATTAATGATTTATCCATGAGCTCTATTTAGGGTATATATATATACAGATAGGTTTTTAAAGAAAAGTTATATGAAAATTGGTCGGCCTACTAGTTTTTCATTTATTTAAATATTTATTATTATTATTTTATTTTATTTTTGTTAATTAATTTATTAATTTGTTAATTAACTAAATTAATTAATTAATTGTTTAATTAATTAGTTTATTAATCAGTTAAAGGGTAAATTAATTTTATTATTTGTTGAATTTATGTTTACTAATTTTATACAAAATTAATTATTTACATAATTTGTTAATTGTTAAATAATTAATTAATTTATTTGATTAAGTTTATTCAGTTTATTAATTTGATTGATTGATTAATTAATTAATTAATAATGAGTTATTTATTGATTTTTTAAGATTTCAATTAAAGGTTTCGAGGTGTTTCTTAGTTTTAATCCATCGTCCTGGTTCAAGTTGTTCTTCCTTTTTTTCTATGTCAATGGCTTCTTTGATTTTCCTTTTAAGGTAGTGGTCTTCTCTTCTAACCAGTTTGACTTCTTCCATGCAAATGTAATGAGAGGAAGAATGAACATGTTCATCTAAGGTTGATTTTGAGGTCCTTTCTCTTCTTAAGTCAGCAGTGTGTTGTTTAATTCTAATATTAAGAGACCCACCTATTTCACCTATTTATTCCTTACCGCATGAGCAAGGAATCACATAAACACCTTTTTGAAGGTTAGGGTTTATGGGATCCTTAACCGAGTTGAATAATTGTCTGATGGTGTTAGCAGGGGTGAAGGCTACATTAATGTTATGTTTATTAATAATTTTAGTAATTTTATACATGGTGCCTTTTATGTATGGAAGGGAGACCTTAGGAGTTGATAAATTTTGATCTTTAATATCTTTGTTATTCTTGTTTAGGGATAGGTGCATGGCTTTCTTGATGGTATTTCTATTATATCCATTTAGTTCAAACACTTTGTGAATATGGTTGAGTTCATCTTTAAATGGTCAGGATCAGATATTCTAGCTACCCTAGTGGTTAAAGTCCTAATGATGCCAATCTTCTGTTTAGGGTCGTGATGGGAATTTTCATGTAGATATCGTTCTATATGGGTTTTCTTTTTGTAGACTTGGAAACCAAGAGACCCATCTCTTTTAGTTAGAAGGATATCAAGAAAGGGAAGCTGGTTGTTATTTTCAATTTCAATAGTGAATTTTATATGGTCAGGGAGGCTATTTAAGTGATTGAGGAACATGTCAAGTTTTTCTTTCCCGTGACTCCACTTGGAAAATATGTCATCTACAAACCCTTTCCATTCTTAATGTAGCCTTCATTCCTGCTAACACCATCAGACAATTATTCAACTCAATCAAGGATCCCGTAAACCCTAACCTTCAAAAAGGTGTTTATGTGATTCCTTGCTCATGCGGTAAGGAATACATAGGTGAAACATGTAGGTCTATTAATATTAGAATTAAAGAACACACTGTTGACTTAAGAAGAGAAAGGACCTCAAAATCAGCATTAGTTGAACATGTTCATTCTTCCTCTCATGACATCTGCATGGAAGAAGTCAAACTGGTTAGAAGAGAAGACCACTATCTTAAAAGGGAAATCAAAGAAGCCATTGAAATAGAAAAAAGGAAGAACAACTTGAATCAGGACGATGGATTAAAACTAAGAAACACCTAGAAACCTTTAATTGAAATCTTAAAAAATCAATAATTAACTCATTATTGATTTATCAATTTATTGATTAATTAATTAATTAAATAAATTGATTAATCAAATAAATTAAAGTAATCAAATAAAATACATAAAATTAAATCAATAGACATATTAATGAATAATAAACAAT
>APFE031348659.1:90826-113404 GCA_000404065.3 Pinus taeda
TAATCCCTTTCGCTACCTTGTGAATATGAGCACTACCATCTAGGTAGGATACTATCGAAAAGAGGTATAGTCGTTACAATTCATAGGTTCCTTTCCACCTAAGCAAGTATAGATAGTCCCATACCTGCCTGTCTCGAAAAAATTGCACAAAACACACTTATACACATGGTACGACACGACACACATATATCACAACACAAATTTAACATATTCCCATGCACAACACATGCACATGTACAAAAAATACACATATACACATGGCATATCTTGTTACACAATATCATAAATAATCCAAAGAGCACCTTGTCTTCGTGCATGTGAATTGGGCCATTATTCCTCATTTGTTTTTCTCATGTTCTTAACCTTGAAATAGGAACAATGTAAGAGTTTTTTTTCACATAATTATAATTGAGCAGAATTTTCATCCCACCAAATAAATTCCTCATCACAATGGGAATCTTTTCGTGCCATTCGTATCACCAAATAATTTTTTTTGAGTGGCCATATTTTCTTTCGAATGACCTCTAACAACCCAGCTAGACACAATGGAATTTTCTTGGGTATATGCATACATATATTGATCAACATGGTCGTGAAATATACAAGTATCCATTAGCATAATCATGTATGCAATATATTAAGTACACATGCAAGTATAGTCAAGGGTTAAGAGAACCCCCTTCTTGCCATATCCCTGGTTGCACATATCTCCGTCCATTATTATTATGGACTCAACCAACCTATTAGGTTATTACACTACTTAATCATGGCCACAATAGCCATTAGCTTGTGAAAAATAAATCTAGGGTTTAGATGACTCCTTTATTGAGGCTAAACATCCCTTACACTACCTTTTAACATTGATATTGTCTCATTTTTACTTGTTTTTCTGCCCATGCCATTGCCCAATAACATTCCATTTTTCTGGAAACTCACTTAGCATGTTCTCCTTCATGCATATCAACCACTCCCTTTTTTTTCTAGGATTATATGGCCTTCCTGCCACTCCAACCTCCTTATTCCAAGATCCTCAATCATACAATTTTAATTTCAAAAATCAAATGCTAATGCAAAAATAAGAACAAGTGAAATCATTACGAAAGGAAATGAAACTCACAACAACAGTCATACATAAAGCTAGAATAAATTAGCATTGTACACAAGACCAAAAACAACGATAACAAAACCAAAAACCAGCATGGACATGTTCAAGTTGAAAGAAATAATGATATTAGTCCATGAAGCCAATAAACTAAAGCCACAACACCCAAGAATAAAAGAAATAATACCCAAAAAAAATCAACACAATCTCCATGAGTCCAACATTTATGGCACTCTCATCCATTATACAAGCATGCATACGTATACATATACATGTATATTCATACATCATATTAGTTCAGAACTTCTTTACAAGGCTAATAGAAACCTTAAAGTCTTATATTCCCCAAATTTCATAGGGGATATTTTCCAACATATGTCTACATCTTTCAAGGGATTTGAGAGATTACTCCCAATTTTTCCTTCACATTTTCCTGTATAGATCCATGTCCCAATGGTTTGGAGGGTATGTTTTATTTTGTTTTCTTCCCATGGGGACAATCCCTTTTTCGATAATCTTTGCCACAACACCAACACAAGATTATCCCCTTCTCCTTTTCAACCTCATGAGGCGTCTTCCTGCTCTTACCATTATTCCTATTTGAGGAGTCAGTTTGGTATTTCATTTCCCACTACTTCTTTTACAACTCATCATTCCACTCAACCAATTCTTGTTATTTCCTGGTGAGCTTTATAAATTCTTCCCTACGGATTTTTAGCTCATCTTCTAGGTTCTTGAGCTTAACCTCCAAATCCCTAAAGGTTCTTTTCCTTTTGGGAAATGTCCCTACTCTTCATCCTTGACGGACATGATCCTTTTTCTACTTCACCATTCCATATTACATGTTTCCATTCACTACCACTAAGTCATACTATGTGCTCCCACATGCACTAAGCTAGTAGTGCATAATTGAATAAAATAGTATACCAGTTACATTACCCTATTGTACCTAGCACACTACCCTACAATTGAACACATTTATCAATTTAAATATTAGTCACATGCCTCAAGATCGAAGAAATAAATAAGAATATTTTATTTCGAGCTTAGGTTTTTCAAAAAATTAGAATTACTATGTGCACATGAACAAATCAACTGGTTGATAACTATGCTTTCTTTGTCTAGTTGAACTAAGGTTATAAGTAGCCACTGTGCCAAAATTAACATTATTAGTTTCATTCAACCTCTTATATTGAGGCCAACAATTACTTGAATTCAACCTTTGCAACGAGGTCAGTAATCAAGGCATCTGCAACCTTTGAGGATACTAATTAGGAATCTATCATCACATCAGCATCATATCATGCACCATCGTGTCGTACAGGAATTAAAACTCAGCCCTAACTATTATCAACCTCATTCTTTAAACAAGCAAGGAATTAACCACAAGAACAATTTCTTACAAGGAAAAACATAACAACCAACACATGAAAATAACCCTCCTGATGCCAACCAATAATGACATGCATTTCGAAGTAATTTATCACAATAACAGGCCAAACATAATTACAATTAATATGCAATTACAATCAACACTATGAGTAGGATACTATCCTACTCACAACAAGGCCTTTTGAGTTCAATCCCAAAACTAGGGATCCATGCACTATTACCATGCAAGTAGTAAACCAATTTTAGACCAAATTTTAACACCTAAACATTAGCCTAGCTAATTTACTAAATATACTTATGAAACCCCTTTTCGGGAGCTCTGTTATCACTTACTAATGATAGAGCTCATCGAATCCAAGTGTTGAACCTAGATGCTCTGATACCATATGTAACAATGCCAACCCACTTGCTTAGTAGTGGAGTGGCTACTCACTTACTTAACTCCTCAAGTAGTGTTAGAGGAATGGGGAAATACATTTTTTCCCCCTTCATCTAAGCTTCTCAATTCATTCTCAAAGCCCCATAACCAAAGCCTCTTAACCTTACATATATTAAAATATGTATGTATATATGTGTGTGTGTGTGGACAGCTACTTATACTTATATGTGAATATGAATTGATATTTGCATATATCGGTATGTATGTATGTCTGCATATATACATACATACATATCTCTCTCTCTCTCTCTGTCTCTCTCTCTCTCTCTCTCTATATATATATATATATATATGTATGTATGTATATATTAAGGCTACACCCCACTAAATCAGATGACCACAAACTAACCACGTTATCCTGACACTTTAACACTAGCTCTCTTTATGCCTCTAGGATGACCCTCTCGGACACATCATCCTGTTTTTTCGCATCCCGACGATTCCTAAATGTGCTCATTTGTTACACATTGAGGCCTCATTAACAGGATTGTATGTCTAGTAGGGGCCACCTCTCCACTAATTGGGGTGTACAATCTACCATCACAACATGACTTACAACATCTCATATACTTCCTCTAAGTGCATACGTTGTTGTTGCCCTTTGGTCCTCACCTCCGCACATCATTGGCTTCTGGTTTATCCATAGGATATAGTGAATTTTCATCTCAACAATTGATACCCCAATGCTTTCCTTGTGTACTACCCTTGTACTTCCAAGATAAGCCCTCTGGGATAAGTTGTTCCATGAGATCCACTCCTAGCCAATGGGGATGCCCCTTTGCCTCTGAATTGTAGGCCTAGTTGGCCTAGCACCCTATCAACCCTTATACCCATTTATATTCCTAAGAAGGCTTTTGGATGGCCTCTGAGCCACATCATCTTCCTTTTCCCAATCATGATAGGGGAATTATGGGCATGCCAGTGCCAAGCTTCCATGGATAGGGTTTCTCTAGGTTGAAGGATAAGGATAGTTGGTACACTATAAGGTTAAGTCTCCACCATCTTTTTTTGTGGCATTACTCACGTTCGATCTCTTCCATGGCCCGATCATAAATATCTTACGAGGCCTTGAGAAAAATACTTGATCTTGGTCCTAGTGGTAATCATTAAAGCTCATCTCCTCTCCATGCCTATATCCTTTCGATGGTCTATTCAACCACGACATGACCACAAGGGTTCTATAGACATCATGATATATGCCAATGCTCAGTAATGGTTGTGTTGGTTTAGTAAGTCACCTACATGTGCTACCCCTCAGCTTAAACTAATTCCACTACGATGAGTTCCTGGCCTTTGCACATTCCCCATATTGCAATAGGGAATTCCAGACATACCCGTGTTGGTGATTTGTTGGATGCTCTCTGCTAAGGACTTGTAGGGAACTATCGAAGGGCCTGTATCTCTCCTACTACAAACCAAGAGCTCCATGCTTCTCAACAAGCCTATAACTGGATCTATGGAACCATTCAATGGTTTCAAGGACATTTGTCTATTAGCGGTTATGTGCACCCATCAACATTAGTGCCCTTAGGGCAGAATATCATGGTGCTGAAAATGCAAGGCTAGAAAGGAATTCATGTAAAGATCAAGGTTGTTATACTTAAAAGAGGAAACAAATCCTCTATGTTGCACAATTCAACATAAACATACTCACATACTTGTGACTAGTATATATATATATGCTATTCACAGACCTTATCAACTAGGTTGCCTTCATTGTAACTTTTACTCAGTAACAAAAGGATTCATATACTATATATTGAAATGGTTGAATCTGGCTCTTGTGAACCATTTTTATGCCTTTACCCTGTGTATATTTTTATTATTTATTATGCCATAGCCTATTTTAGGTCGATAGGGACCCTTTAAAAGATTTTATACCTTGCACATTATGTTATCTAATATATGTTATTAACAAAACTGATATACATTTCACTTAGCACATCATTCCAATCTGGAAATACAACATAGGTTTAATACATTTATCATCATCGTTTCACCCAAAAACGTAATGTATGTTCATTATTATTATAGGAACTGTTTCCATACAAGAATGTAAACAAATACATCCATTGTCAGTTGAAAAAAATGCAAAAAGAGAAGTTATATTAGAATACTTTGGGAAATTGATTCTAGGACAAGGACTCTCTACCCAACCATAGATAGTTCCAACCAAGCTCACTTGCATTTGTCACCCTCGAGCTAAATTCAAAGGGCCTGAGATAGCTTTTCTCAAGGAAATAAACACAATTATAGTAGCTGAAATAGGGACTCTGGAGGTTCTTCTTCCTCCACCCTCCAATGGCTCAATAGTTCACTAATGCACAATAAATCTTTGGGTCAACTGCGTCCACCCTCCAACTATCCAATAATATTAAAATTGATACACATGAAAATCTAGAGGCTTGCTACCTCTCACTATTCCTCTTGGCTGCATAATTCTTCTATGATTAGTAGTTAAGGAGATAGAAATACTTTTCCCCAATAAGAAAAAATCCTCCTCCTTGTTGTGTGTATATCTCTGCTATGTGTTTCTTCTCCTTTTATTTCAGTCTTTCATTTCATGAATTCTAGCTTTCTCTGTCTACTATAAATCTGAGATTGAGCTCTCTGTGTCTAGATTTTTCTTGTATTTAATTGCTTAGTCGAGATCTCTCTATCTACTATCCACATAATCAAACTCCTTTCCCTTTTCTATGGATTCCTCCTAAAAATTAACTTGTGCTTCCCCTCAAAATGAATAAAAATAATTTTTCCTCCTCCTCAAATCAAATTCACTTTTTCCTGTGACTCTCTTTTTTTATTTTATTTTTTTCACTGTGTAGTTCCCAAACCAACAAATTTTTTACACATTAATATGTGTCCCTTTATTGTCTACGCAATTCCCAAGTTAACATGGGATTTTCTCCCTTGTTAGGAAGTTAATATATTTCCAATATTCATGCCCTTAAAACACACCATTCATGTGCATTTAATACTCAACAACTAGCCCTCAATGGATGTCCCAAGTTGTGCATATTCTCCCTTTGGTAAGTAAGCTGAATTTCCCATCTAATTCACGTCCCTAGATCTCTTAGAATCTGTATCCCTCAGTCAACTCATTAGTTTTTGAAATTAAATTACATGATGTAATTACATGGTAAAATCAAGAAATTTATGGGTTGGGCTATTACAAGTATAAAGTAAATGAATGTTACAAAAGAACTTACCTATTAATAAACTAACTCATTGTAGATCTTTGAAGTTCCTCCAAACCATAGACCATGCGATTTATGTTATCTCAATAGTGTATCACCCTCAAGTTGAGGATTTGATTCCATTGGGAAATAGCTCACCCAAATTTATGTACATGTATAGTACGATAAAATGGCGAAGGAACTAATCCAAGTAGCCTATAACTTATAGGCTCATGCCCAAATCAACAAGCACTAAATAAATGAACACAATTATCTTTACTTGTACTCCCTTGGGGATTTCCACTACCTCCAAGGCATCTTACTCACTCAGATAGGTAATTTCTTAGAGTCCTATGGCTCTAGGATTTCTTGCTACCCTCTGAGGTCTCTAAGTACACTCTTGGCCCTTAGATCAAACCCTACCAACCTCCAACCTCCAAGACCACATCCCTCCATTTTCCCACACCTAGGAAGTTCACACCCTTCTCTAAACCTACAAATCTTTGGGTTGTGCCACACCATGAGGGTTCCCAACATAGTTGGAAAGGGATGTTCTTAGCACTAAGACTCCTTGAGTTCCTACTTCCATCTCGAGGATCCACTCTGATTGCATTACGGTCTAACCCTCTTCATAGTTACAATAACCTTATTTTATGTTTACGACTTCATCTTTTGATCTAAAATTGGAGGAGAACTTCTCCTTCCTAAAATCTGGCCATCCTCTGATGCTTTACAAGTAAAAATGGGTCTTACACAAACATAATTTTTTAATGTATCTTCAAGGTTAATGAGTTAGTTTTACATGTGAACTTTAAACAAGTAACATATCATATTTAACTAATAAAGGAATTCAAGAAGAGAGATAACAAAAAATTTGGTAACGAAGATCATCCCTCCTAGGCTACATCTTCAGGCTTGCTAACACAGCTAGATCGCTCCATATATTTAAGTGATGAAGAGTGCATAAAGATTGCTAACAATATGAGTGGCTAGTTTCCCCTTTAAGGAAACGTTCTCCTACAAAGAACTCTCACTTAAAAGGCATGAAAACCTACATCTAGTCATGAAACAACTAGTAAGAAAAGGGCTGTCACATCAATACCCTGTACTCCATCCAAAAATGAGAAAACAAGTACAACAATTCCACATTGAACTACAAAAAGAGAGATTTCCTCAACAAGACATAGTGAGCAAAATAAAAACATGAGTTGTACCAAATAAGTCATAGCTACTGCAGTTAACATTTTAAGGCTAGAAAACCCCTACAAGGTCCTCTGTATGCTTAATAGCCTTCAATAACTGCTCCAAAAAATTGATTGATCTTGGCACCCACGGACTCAAAGCTGCAAAAAGTATCTTCAGATGTGCTCCAACCAGTGAATAGAGGCTTCCATTTGATCCAACATGTCCACAAACCCCTATCTAGACTCTTCATGAGCCCTAAAAGGCCAAAAGCCAATCAAGTTATGGCTCTCTCAACCTTTTCTTTCTATCCATCCGACAAATTGGATAGACACGTTAATAAAACACCAATTCCACCTTGTTCTCCACTCGAGAGGCAAAAAATTCGCTCGCCAAAGGTGCCAAATTTCGGACCATTAAATTTTCCAATAACCCTTTGCACACAAACTTTAGCCCCCGCTCTTAGTTATATGGGACATGTGGTCAGGGGTGAGGCTGATCGCCACCCCATTACTTGACACTTGACTCTGATTATTATGGTTACATTAATGCCCATAGGGCCAGGGCTAGGGCTCACCACCTACACCCACTGAAGTAGGCCCCTCTTCTTTAATCAGTAGTTATGTGGGATAACACAGGACTAGGGCCAAGTCCCAAAACTATGGTCATCTACCTAACACCTTCACTAAGGTAATGTGGAGGTGGGATATGATTAGGGCTCGGGTTATATGCCTAGCCCCTAATTCCTTTGCTACTATGTTGCATGCCTATGGTCATCTAGTAACCCATGACCAGGGGCTAGGGATAGTCCCAGAGGTCCATTCCATTGTGTCAATGTCCTGTGGAGAGGTAAGTGATCGAGGGCCAAGGCTGACCACCTGACCCCTCCTCCAAAAAGGCATCAACCTAAAATTTAAATAATGTCGGTGCACATATGGGGTAAGAAACACCATGAGGGCATAGTCGTGAGGCTTGTCATTCAGTCAAGGGAGGTTGTAGGTTCAAGCCTGTTTGAGGCTATCTGATCGTTAACAAAATTTTATCTTATCCTGAGGTGCCACGTGGAGGCCTCTAGTTGGGCCATGTGGCATCCTCTAATTGGACCACCCCCAATGAACCAATAAAAACATGCCAAATCACACTTGTATGAGGGTTCCACTTGGAAAGCGAGGATTGGTCCATATGCACACAATAGACATCCTGACATCAGTAGTACAACTACCTAGTTAGCAGCACAATTAACAACACTACAATTTTTTTAGTTGTTGAGCCAAACAATCAGAACATCATAACTTTGTCATATGACATCAAATTGAGGTGAAACAAGTGTCACTGGAATCAAAACAATAAACACTAATATTTGACATCATTTTTGAAATATTCTGGGCACTATCATTTTTGAGAAAAATATCTCTCGATCATACCTCCCCACTAGGCACTATTGGACTCCAAAAGTTAACTTCTCTTAGTAACAAAATGAGGTTAAAACTCAAAAATTTTCCAAACTCAATCCTTAATGCTCCATTTTAAATTGGTGCCTTCAATCTCCATTCAAGGTACTCCACCTATATTATACATGAAGACCTTACCATCCCGTCAATAATTGAGCCAAAATTCTTATCACCATGTAGGAAAAAAAACATTGATGATTGGAATCTGAACATTCTCTTTATGCCCATCTTTCATGACTCAAACAACTTCATCTTGGAGTTCCATTGTTGAAGACATACTTGACTTTCCCTATTGTAAATCAAAATAACTTCAATGCCTGCCATGCACTAATTCAAACTTTTCTTTATTGTCCCCAAATTGAGATTATACACAAAAGTACTCTGGATGGAAAAATTCAACGACACATTTGTATTTTTCCACAAAAACATGGTCATTTCTTCTACAATATTTAACAAATACTTCATTCACAACAAGTTTCATCTTGAAAACTTGTATTGG
The DNA here is from genome assembly GCA_000404065.3 of Pinus taeda. Lineage (NCBI taxonomy): Eukaryota > Viridiplantae > Streptophyta > Pinopsida > Pinales > Pinaceae > Pinus > Pinus taeda. The sequence goes on from APFE031348659.1 coordinate 100,068, forward strand.
TGGGTACATGATGCAACTGTAGACAAAATGGAAGGCAAGCACTATTCATCCCAAAAGTCCTCAAACATTTGGACTTATAAACAAGGCAACAACATAACATGTCAAACAAAAACATACTTGTTATAAATAGTGATTATTCTTGTTCACTTTAAAAAGTATCCAAAATAGGTAACAACAACAACAAGCATTTACAATCTATAAAGCAACAAATTATACAAATAGTTTACCCAATATTTGACTCTCCTGGGTTGATGGGTTCTCTTTCTGCATCTATTTTGCTTTGAAGGTTGCCTTAGGAACTATGGCAGTCTCCTCTTTGCCACCTATTTTTCTCCTTGCATTGGTTTGCTTAACCTCTTTATCCTTCTCGGTACGAAGTTCTAGATGTAGTTTCCAACATCTTTCTTTCCCATGCCCATGCATGTTCCAATGGGTACAAAAGTATTTCCCACTGACAAGAAAGTATTCAAATGTGAAGGAGGTTCTTCATGCTTGATGCAAAGAATTTGTTCCATTATTTTGACCATCACCATGCGTTTCTCATAGACAACCACATAATGTTAAACTGCATCAGAAAACGTGCAAGGGTACATGTCCCACAAATAATCAAAATTACTAGCATTTGGAAAATTCCCATGAGATTTATACCTATTCCTGGGGTTTCAACTTTTACGATGTGGATTGGATGATGATATGCAAGGTCCTTTGAAGAATTCATCTCTTTTAAGAGATAAATTGACATTATCACCACCATCTTGGTGTGACATATCATCCTTTGATGATTGTTTTTCCTCTAATAGTTTAGAGAATTCTCCAAACTCTCTTTGACCATATCCCAATATTTGATATCTTGGTCTCTCTTTAACCATGATAGTATTAGTAATCCCTTGCCCGTTTATTCCTATGCCTCCTCCTTCATAACCCATACGAGCTAGCAACTTCATACCAATTCCTTTAGTATGTTTTTCAAATGATGCAAAAGATGTGTTTTTAACATAAACAGAAGGATTTGAACAAGAGATGTTTATTACCTCCTTAGACTTTCAACCCATGTTTTCTGATTTAGATGATGATGAAGAATTTGAATGTGAATCAAGACATTGACTTTTAGTAACATGCATATGATAAGAATATTTGAGATGCTGGAAAAATCCACATGCATCATTCTCCACATAAGGTCCATAACCTCTATTTGAACCATGCCCACATATTGGCTTCACTTCAGAGGTATCCTTTGTTGTCACTAGAGTGGAACTTTGACCAACTTGTTCCTGAAGTGCTTGCTACAACTGAAAGCACATATGACTCTTCTCCTCTTCAATAATTTCAAGCATTCTTCTCAATTAAAAATTCTCCATTTAAAGAGACAAGTTCATATCCTCTAACTCTTGGAGACTCGCCATCTTCTTGCCCATTACTATAACTTGGTTAGAACCAACTCTGATAGAAATTGATATGAAATTGGAGGAAAAATTCTCATTCCTAAAATTGACCGTCCTTTATTGCTTTGCAAGTAAAAACGGGTCTTACATAAACAACGGGTTTTAAGGTCTCTTCAAGTTTAATGAGTTACTTTTACATGTGAAATTTAAACAAGTAACATATCATATTTTAACTCATAAAGGAATTCAAGAAGAGAGACAACACAAAATTTGGTAATGGAGTTCACCCCTCCTAGGCTACATCTTTAGGCCTATTAACATAGTTAGATCACTCCATATATTTCAGTGTGAAGAGTACATAAAGTTCGCTGACAATATGAGTGGCTAGCTTCCATTTCAAGGAAATATTCTCTTGAAAAGAACTCTCACTCTAAAAAGCATGAAAACCTATAGTCAATCATGAAAAAATTAGCACGAAAAGGGCTCTCACACCAAGACCCTGTACTCCATCCGAAAATAAGAAAACAAGTACAAAAATTCCACATTGAAGTATAGAAAGAGAGTTTTCCTCAACAAGACATAGTGAGAAAAGAAAAACACGAGTTTTTCCAAATAGGTCATAGATGTTGTAGTTAACATCTAAAGGATATTGTTGAGCATGGAATCCCCTCGAGGCATGTTTTGGGGCTCAAAGCCCATGTTTTGGCTGAATAATTTTGTAAAGCCCCATGAATTGCAGGCGCGGAAGTATGTTAGAGTCATAGGGTTGTTCGTCCTAGTTTGTAATGTAATGTCAGCCTACCCATGGTCTACAGACCATGGGATTGTATAAATAGAGCGAGGCTCTAAGTGTAAAGAGGGGACAACTCTAAGGGATTGAGTCGCAAGTGTCTAAGTGTGTATTTGGGTCATAGAGTAGGAGAAAGCTTTGCTGCTGAGTGCACAGAGGCCTAGTTCTCTGCAACTGAGTGCGCGAACCCCTGTAGCTGAGTGTGCAAGGAGGAGCCGAGTTTGTAATCGAAGAGGAGAATAATAAAGGGAATTTTTATCCAAATTATGTGTATCTATTCTTGAGTTATTACATGCTTGATATCAATTGCAAATATACTGTTTATTTACTGTGCGCACTGGTATGAATGATTTATATTGCTAAATATACTTTACACATGCAAGTAAGCTAAGTTAATCTACTAATGATGGAATACTAATAAGGACTTGGGTAATAACAATGTTCGGCCCTCGAGTAGGGTTGTGTGAAGGCAACATCTCAGGCTGTGAGGTAGGGGTCAGTGCACATAGCGACGTACACGTAGGGTTGAAACGCGGACCATTTGAGCTCATCAGACATCTCTAGGGTGCAAAAACCTAGTTCTAGAACCCTCCCATACTACTTTGGATGAAGCCTCAGTCTGCACTGTGTGGATTATTGTCAAACGGGCCAGTAGTCTGATGTCGTGTTACTGGAATCTGATAAAGAAAGAAATTGAAGGGTGGTTGAATAGAAAAAGTCATGAGTTCGCGGTGCAAGAAAAGAGGAATTTGTGAGTATCGAAGGAACAATGGTTAGAGCACTACATATATACAAAAATCCATGAAATTTTCTTTTTCATCCTTCCCTTCTGAGTTGTATGAGTGGATTGCAAAGCTAGCAGACAGTTAATGAAGGTGTAGGCTCGACAATTCAATTGTGTGGACTCAAGAGTTAGTGCGCAAACTAGAAGCATTAGAAGTTAAGATCATGCACGTTGTGGACCATTGACTCGATCAAATTATAGGAGGGTTTATCACCAAGTTAGTGGTAGATACTTTAGTTAGCTACAATGAGGTGGAATGATGCTTCCTTAAAGAACCGTGAGGTAAGTACGTTAAATCTTTAAACACTTGGATTAAAATGCTACTGTGTGAAAAGAGGGTTATGTGAATAAATTGATGTTTGAAGCTAAACGAAGTGGCAGGACCTATAGAATGAAGGTAGCGGAGAGATAGAGAATAGCCCCTTGATTTTTCCTTGGTGAGAAAGAGAGGAAGAGCTCGCAAAAGTTTCACCAAGAAGTTCGATCAATCTAATAAGGCAACAAATTCTGCGCATACTACCTCCACCTACACCACAATCAGTTTCACCATCTTCACCCCCATCTCCACCCATACCACCTCTGCCAGCACCATAGTTCAATATGGTGAGCCTGATAAAATTTTGGTGTTCAAAGAAGTATGGAACGGAGATCGAGACCAATTTTGGTTTGTTGTAAAGGTTGTACGGGAAGCACAAGGAGTCATGGATGACAATGTAAAGAAGGCAATGCTAGTAAGTGCATTGTAGAATCATGCACTGGCATGGTATACTAAGCATTCCAATGAAAATCCAAATGCAAGGATTGCGGATATCCAAGATGTGTTGAATAGGGAATTTAGTAGGCCAAAATTGGAGACACATTTGATTATCGGGTTTAAGGAAATCACGATGCTTCCAAGCGAGACCACTTGGGAACTAGATTAGAGACTAATGGGCATGATTCGTGAAGCCAACATGACCTTGACAGATGGGTAGCACTATGCATGGTTTGTATCATGACTAACGTCGCATTTAAGGATGGCATTGTCGCAATAGAATTTATCCACCTAGGCTGAAGCTTTGGAGATTGCGATGAGACTATAGGAGAGTCCAATACAGATCCTAGCCTGGGAGTCCAATAAAACCACGTGAAACTAAAAAATTTGTGTCTAGAAATGTAGAGTTTGAAACTGGACAAGACAACTCACCAAGAGGCGCATGAGGAGGTATGGTGCATAAAGTGCAAAGGCCAGGGACACGACAAGGACCATTTTCCAGTATTCATGAGCTACTTGGTGGGAGGAGGGTTGATGCCATTCATACCATAGGCACAAGTAGGACTGAGCACAGCGCCTGCATTATGGTGCAAAATTTGTCAAATAGGAGGAAAACATGTTATAAATAACTATCATCTATTACAGAAATACACAAAGATGTCCCAAAAGTTATTCTTTAATTTCTGCAAGTTAGTATGCCACGATGAGCGTATTTGTAGAAGTTATGAACTGATGATGAATCAGACTCCTACCTACAGAGTTTAGACTGAAACACGAGCCCTCGATCAAAATGTAGTGATGGCACGCACTGGATTTCAGGGGCGCAGACAAGGTCAAGGTGGAATGGGACTAGGAAGGGGTCGTGGATAGCTGATTTGTTACAATTGCGGAGGGCCAGGGCACTATGCCCTTGATTGCACAAATTTGATGAGAGAATCATGTTTATATTGTACCCAATTTGATCATGAGACGGAATACTTCCCTACACTGATATCAAGGTTTCACGATAATAGAACGCTCCAGCCTCCCCCGACTCAAGACCTGCAAATAATGAGGTCTGAGCCGCACGAAGAGGACCCGAATGTAAACATCATGCTTCAAAGTGGTATCATGACATGAGATGACAAGGGAAAGCAACCCGAAGAGAGTGCTTGGGTTCACAAGGCTCCTACGAAGGAACTAGAGTTTGATTTAGAACATGCAAAGGAGACATTCATGGAAGCTAAGAAGAGCTTCACAGAGGCCTCCACTTCAGGTAGTGAAGACAAACTAGAATCAGAGATGGACCCATCAATGCTTATTGCCTTTCTGGAGACATGCATGAAGCTTTTGCATGACAAAAAGGCTGTGAAGGTACTACAAGAACTCATCACTAGGTGCGTTGGGTTAGGAGAACTGCGCATAGTTGGGAAGCTCGAGAAGAATAGAACGCGAACAGGAATGGAGATGAGATTGACTATGCAAATCGGGGAATATGAAATGGATCAATTGATTCTATATTTAGGATTAGATGCAAATGTATTGCCAAAATATTCATGGTAGTGCATGGGAAAACCCACGTTGCAATGGTCTCCTATTCAATTATGAATGGTGAACCAATAGAAGATCCTACCGGTGGGAAGATTGCAGGGAATAATGGTAGATATCGAAGGTGCGAGAGCAATTGCAGATTTTGAAGTGATAGAGATTATTGATGACAACAATCCCTATCTCGTACTACTAGGAATATATTAGGCCACTGATATGAACAGAGTGATAAATCTGAATAAGCGCAAGATGATTTTTGAGAAAACGTCACTACGTGTAGTGGTACCTTTAGACCCCGTGGAAGGATGGCGCTACACAGAGCCAGTGCGTGATGACGAGAGCGACGATGATATAGACTGTATCTACAAGATAACTGCTTGGAAGTAAGACTGGGTGAATCCAACAATAGATGGAAGGATTTCGTGGGAACACAAAAGCTCTTGCACATTAGATTCAAATGAGGAAATAGAACAATGGCAGAACCGGTTACATGAGGTAACCACGCTCAATTGAAACATGATGGTAAGATCACTACTCTATGTGGCAACAGAGGTAAGGGATCTACCTATGTATGATGGGTTGACAGCGATGGATAAATTATTGAACAAATTTGAAAGAGAGGTGCCCGAACAACAACGTTTTGACGCTCTGAAATGGGCACTGCGCACTACGCCTGGAAGATGGTGGGGTATGCATCAAAGAAGTTTCGAGAACTACTGTGAATGCAAAAGAATAATGCTTATACAGTTTGGAAAGTCTCAACTACATATGGAAGCCAGGTATGATGGATGAAACAGCCTATGCACCCACCTCTCAAAATGGGTACAGGCATATGGTTCGCAACCTGCACGAAAACATACCGTCCTCACGATCGGAACCAAGACCAATAAGTAGGAGCGGACAAGATGACAGCATGAACAATGAAGTATGATAAGACCGAGCATGCCAAATATTATACACGGGGAAGCCTTTGACAAGGTGTGTGAAGTGCTGAACACAGTCCACCATGTGAGACGCACTGACTGGGACATACGCATACCAACAGTTTTATGGGCTTATAGACCATGTGCAAAACCTTGACTTTGCAAGTACTTTCGAAGCTGAAGTATGAAGCAGGGGCTGTAATCCCTATGGAGCATGTGAAGCCTAGTCCGTGCATAGAAGCACCCATAGATACGACAGTTTGTGAAGCCCAGAACAAAGGAATCACACAGCTGCGAGAACTAAAACACATAAGAATTGACGAAGAAATTCGACAGGGAAACCTTAGACTTCGCGAACTTGAAAAAGACTAGGTACGACTAAGGGAGAAAAGTGCTTTGATGGACGTGGAGGTTAAGACACTGGAAGACGAAATAAAGGAAGCATTTCTCACTGAAAAACCGAGGATGTTAAGGCAAGGTGCGTATGATCATACTGAAAAGTTGGAGAACTATTGTTGTGAACTGGCTAGTCTACTGCCTTGGCTTGGACTGCATATCACCAAACATAGTGACTAGGGTAGCGCATTGCAAATAGTAGAGTACATGATGCCGACCACAACAATTGAAGCTAGAGATTCTCCATGAACCATGATGGAGGATAGGATGGAGCCCCACATGGGTGGTGCGACCACCTAACTAGCCAGCTGAAGCATAATCTTTATTCTCCAAGGAGCCAGACAAAGGAACGAGACTATAAACATATGTATTGGATATGGTACATATGTAGGGAAACAATTAATATATAGAGGTCTCAGAATGGTGGATGTAGCAGATTCAACAAGCAGCGGCACAATGTGACTCAAGGGTAAGTCACGATGTTTGTGTTGGGGGCCTGTTGGGCATGGAATCCCCCCGAGGCATATTTTGGGGCTCAAAGCTCATGTTTTGACCGAATAATGTTGTAAAGCCCCTCAAATTGTGGGCGCGGAAGTATGTTAGAGTCATAGGGTTTTCCGCCCTAGTTTGTAATGTAATGTCAGCCTACCCATGGTCCATAGACCATGTGATTCTATAAATAAAGCAAGGCTCTAAGTGTAAAGAGGGGACAAGTCTAAGGAATTGAGTCGTAAGTGTCTAAGTGTGTCTTTGGGTAGTAGAGTAGGAGAAGGCTCTGTAGCTGAGTGCGCAGAGGCCTAGTTGTCCGCAACTGAGTGCGCAGGGGTGAGTCGAGTCTGTAATTGAAGAAGAGAATAATAAAGAGAAGTTTTATCCAAATTTTGTGTATCTGTTCGTGAGTTATTACATGTTTGATATTAATTGAAAATATACTATTTATTTATTTTGCGCACTTGTATGAATGATTTATATTGCTAAATATACTTTACACATGCAAGTATGTTAAGTTAATCAACTGATGGTGGAATACTAGTAAGGACATGGGTAATAACAACATTCAGCCCTCGAGTAGGGCTGTGTGAAGGAAAAATCTTATGTTGCGAGGTATGGGTAGGTGCACATAGCGATGTATGCACAGGGTCAAACCATGGACCATTTGAACTCATTAGACATCTCCAGGGTGTGAAAACGTCATTCTAGCACCCTCCCATACTATTTTGAGTGAGACCTCAGTCTGCACTTTGCGGAATGTTTCCGAAAGGGCCAGTAGTACCAGGATTTGTTTGGCTAAAACACCTCTGAACCTGGGTCAGGCCCCAACAAGCCAATAGATATAAAACCCTTACAAGGTCCTCTCCATGCTCAAAAGCCTTCAATAGTTTATCCAAAATACTTATTGATCCCGACATCCATGGAATCAAACCTTCAAAATGTCTCTTCAGAGATTCTCCAATTAGTGCACAAAGGCTTCCATTGGATCCATCATGTCCAAAATCCCCAATTTGGACTCTTCTTGAGGTCCAAGAGGCCAAAAACACATTAATTTATGGCTCTCTCAACCTTCTCATGCTATCCATCCTACAAACTAGATACACCTATTAATCAAGTGAAAATTCTGCCCTATTTTCCACTCGGGAGGTGAAAATTTCACCCAATGAAGGTGGAAAATGTCAGGCCATTAAATTATCCAATAAACCTTCATGACATAACTGCATCCCTTTCTCTTCGTTATATGGGCCATGTGGTTGGGGATGACACTAAACATCGTGCCCACCACTCTACACCTGACTTTGATTCTTTTTATCACATTAATGCCCATAGGGTCATGGGCTGAGGCAAACCCCCCAGCCCCACTAGAGTAGCCCCCTATTCTTCTGATGATGAGGACAAAGCCCCAAAACTACGCGCATCTACCTAGCACCTTTGTATAGGTCACATGGAGGCAGGATATAACTCGGGGACGGGCGATATGCCTAGCCCCTCACTCCTTGGCGTTGCTCTATTGCGCGCCTATGGTCATGTGGAAACATATGACTAGGGGTTGTGTCTAGTCCTAGAGCACCACTCCATTATACCGAGGTCTTGTGGAGAGGCAGGTGACTCGGGGTTAGGGTTGACCACATGCACCCTCCTTAGAAAAGGGGCCAACCTAAAATTTAAATAACATTAGTGCCCATATGGGGTAAGAAACAACATGAGGGTGTAGTGGTAAGGATTGAAATTTGATTGAGGGAGGTCATGGCTTCAAGCCCACTTGAGGCTATCTGACCCTTAACAAAATTTTATCCTATCCCAAGGTGCCACGTGGAAGCCTTTGCTTGGGCCACGTGGCATCATCTAATTGGACCGCCACCAACAAACCAATAAAAGTGTGCCAAATCACACATTTACAAGGCTTCCACTTGGCACGATAGGCTTGGTCCATAAGCACACAATAAACATGCTAACATCGACAATACGATTGCCAGTTAGCAGCCCAACCAACAACCCTGCAAATCCTTTAGCTATTGAGCTAAATGATCAAAACATCATAACTTTGTCATACATCAGATTGAGGTGAAACACATGTCGTTGGAATCAAAATGATGAACATTACGAATTGATGCTAGTTTTAAAAGATTATGGTCACTTTCATTTTTGAGCAAAATTTTGATCTCCAGTTCATCTTTCCTCTTAGAACCCTCTGTTATGTTCCTATACCAATAGGTTTCATATATCATGGTTGACTTGGTCTAGCTCTGAAATATGTACATACCTTTGCTTGTTTCAAATGTTTTCCATACTTGTAAAAAATCAAAAAATTAAAAAAGGTAAAGAGGGTATGCCCTAAAAGAAAAATCAAAGGGCAAAAAGAATAAAGAAAAGGTCAAAAAAATGAAAGAAAATGAACCCCAAGGAAAAGAAAAATACCATGAAAGTGAGCAAGTCCAAATGCCACTGCTATTTCACTTTTTGAATAAATATTGTGTGCAACTTGTTACTTATGCCACAATCCATGGCAACCAAATAGTTTAACCTTGGTTATTCCATGTTTTGAATTTCATGCTTATAGATATAGAGAATAAAATCTGACCAAAATATTTAATCTTGGTAGATAAGTAGATAGGTAAAGTGAATAAAATGAGTTCAACAATTTAATCTGAACCCTTGGATGTAATAAGAATAGATTTAGATATATTTCCATTGTAAAAGAAAAGAAAATTTTGATGAGGGTTTGCCATCTTAAGTGCACCCTAATAAAGGAGTAAAAATGGTAGGATGTGTAGATAGGGTAAGTAGATGATTGGTTGCAGAATTATGTGTGATGAATGGTTAAGTTAAAAGTGAAAATCCTTTGATTTCATCATTTTGACAAAGTATGGATGACAAGGAATACATTTACATCATGGAAAAAGTTAAACTAATTAACTTCCTCACTCATTTTCCCCCTAAATTTTACTAATTTCCCATAAGTACTAAAGGCACCAACAACCTGAAAGTTAAAGGGGCTTAGAGCATTTCTCTGACTTCTGGAGGGACTGGACCCTCGACCCAATAACTTGCAAGGCCTAAGTACTAAATCCCCTTCATCAAAATTTACTCCTTCCATAAATCACTCATCTCCATCAAATGCTTTTCCTAAATAAAATCACTATTCTACTGAGGAAAAATAAAGGTTCCTTATAAAACCCCCCAAACATATTTTTGCCTAAGTTATAATGTTAGATGATGACATGAATTTTCAGAAACATTTTCTTAGCAATTTTTCCTTGCCATATTCATATTATTTTTTAATTTTTATTATTATTTAACTGCCACAAAAATAACCCTTTCCCGTATTAATTAGTTAAAATCCCAAAATAAGTAAATATCCCCTCCCGATGGTTTGAAAAATAAACCAAAATAAAACTAAATGAGTTGGATTAATTAATCGAACCATGATTAATTAAGAACCAAACCCTTGCCGTATTAAAAAGGGATTAATTAATCACTTGGATTAATTAATAACCTCCCCACCAATCACATCACCCCTGATATAATTAAAGACCTTTTAATTACAATTGGGCTCCTCCATTAAACCTCCACCACTTACCGATGCCGACTACTGTCCAATCAACCTTCCTAGATCCGACAACTATCACATATGTCACGCAGGACTTTTGATTGAACTTTAAATGCGTGATGTAAGTGGTTTTTGACTTTTCGTCGATGCTACGTGTCAGCCAGTCTATGGCATTGCATGAACCTCCTACAAAACCACTAGCCTCCCAAAAGCGGTGCGATGAAAACCAATACCGCTCCTGTTTACCACCTCCACTAAACGATAAAGTTGTCCCATGATTCAGTTAAAGCAAAATGTCATTTTCGTTATCCCACCAAAAAACATTTACTTTGCATATAAAACAAAAGCATCCATTGTTTTTCTTTTTACGGAGAAAGGAAAGTTTTGTCTCCCACGAATGCACAAGGTACATCCACACCAACAGCTTGCTCCCGACCATCAACCACCATCAGCTACTGAAGTTCAAGCTACTCCAGTCTATTGTGTGCACTCTAGAGAGCCATCACCATAATCAAATGCCCCTTCAACCATCCGAAAACAAGACTCCCAAGCCCTCTGGTCATAAATGACAAATTGATGACTCAGATAGACTACATTGACAAATTACACCAGAAAATTGAAATTCAAGCCAGCTCATCCTCAGTGAAAGCATTACCTACTGGAAAAGTGTTCTATGATGGTTTGGAAAACCTTTTCTACATTGAGCATGAAGTAAAACACTTGTTCATAGCCAAGCCCAATTTTGCAAAGCACATTGAGGCTGATGAAATATACAGGAAACTTATCATGATGAAGATACCCAATGAAGAATGGTGGACTAATATGACAGTCATTCTATAATTTACCATAGGAACATTGAGGTAAATAGAAATATTTATTGAGGTAAGATCTGCTAAACAGGTAAAGAGTATTATTGAACAAGTAAAGAGTATCAGTGAACAGGTAAAGAGTATCAGTAGGGAAAAGTAAACAAGAATCTAGCACACAATTACCAAAGCAACAACAAGAGGAAAATTCGAGATTCAACCTCCAGCTCTTCCATGGAAAAAGGGACAACAACAATCAGTTTTACATCTGTCTCTATAATTTTGTAAAAGATATTTTGTATTCCCTAGAATAAATCTCATGTAGTTATGAGATATTTTGATATGATCTTTTGTATAAATACTTCTCCATTCAAAGTATTGAATGTGGATTCTATAACATCTTTTTAAATCTATCCTATCAAACTGATAAACCTTTTGTAATCAAACATGGATTTTTGCTAGAAAAGGAATGAAAGTTGAGGACATTTCATTAGATTCTCGTGCAGTGTGATCACAAATAAGTATTCTATCCTTGTGATTTTATGTGTTTTCTATATGTTTCAATGTTTCATGCATCCTAAATCTAAATGGTAAAATAGTCAAAGTGTATCAAAATAAGCTTTATTGCTCTCTGCTATCAATAGTTTACCATTTTTATGTTTTCTTATAAACTATTTCGATAAAGGAATTCTTAGTTACTCCTCTATCCTCGTAGTTTTCTCATAAGTCCCTGGTATAGGGTTCTTAATTGCTCTCTGCTAGTTGACCTATCTTCCTTTCCTCTTTCTAATCCTAACTTGAGGATTCTTAATTGCCCTCTAGTTTTGAGAAGAAATATCATCCATTCAAGCCCCAAAGTTTTCTTTTATTCTGCTATCCTGCCTATTGAAATCCTACCTCAGCAATTTGACTCAGTCCAGTGAATTATCCCTGTTTGACTCCATAGCCCAATGGCCTAAAAGCCTAGTTTTCCCATTTGTTTCAGAACCCCACCATTCTCAAACAAAACAACCTCATTTGAACATTTATAACTAGCCTAAAATATTTTTAAGCAAAGCTAAATCATAAAGAGAGAGCCCTCTCTGAGTACACATTGGCTAGATTCTGTACATAAAAGATTGGTTTGTGGTTACCTCGGATCCTTTCCTTCTTCCAATAAATTTAAAGGAAAATTTGAGTGATAAAACTCTCCAAAGGCACTTAATAGACTTGTTATATATTCATGTGTTATTTTTTAATGATTATTAAATCATATAATCCATTTTTATATTCCCATGGAATCTTGCCCCCCCATAGTCTTTTTGCATTATTTGGTTTTCATTTGTTATGTGTTTATTGATGTGCATAAGTTAAACATATTTAGAACATTAGGTTTTATAGCCTAATAACTTGTAAAAACATATACACACACGAAAACCAAACCCTAAAACATGTGCACACACATAAACATGGGAACACTACCTGTTGATGCCTCGAAAATCGTTGCACCAACATTGGGGGAAACCACCCGGTCCGGACCTTAGTGCAGCTCCTTTTCCGTTTGGTGTAGTGGCTCCGACTGGGGATAATGGGACCAGTTTCCCAGAAATAGATAAATGGGATGAATGAATACTTTGTAAATAACAGTAATGGTAGGTGAATGAATAAAGCTATTGACAGAAATGCAAGTAAATAAAACTATCCCGGGAATCTATTTGAACATCTAAAGCGTAGCTTTTGATGTTCTATATCCAAAAAATACAATTATATAGATGACTGCATTTATGTGGACATAGATATTAAATCATTCAAGATTGCTGTACCTAAATAGTTAGGCGCAACGATTAAAGCAATGCTACTTAGACTTTAAACATTCATACTATTAACGCATACATGACTAAAAATAAGGCATATCATCTAAACATCCAATAGTGGCATGAGTAAGATTTCCTGT
>APFE031348659.1:113424-144258 GCA_000404065.3 Pinus taeda
ATGAAGACCCCATAATCTACACATCATTATAGCGGCATAGCAATAAGGTGAACACAAGGAGTCGACTGAGTACTTACCGGAGGATTCATGCTTGTGCTTAGCTGGGTTCTGTCTCCAATCTTTGATAGGTTTAGACTCAATTTCATTCTCACTTGCGAACTTCTCCAAAAATGCACTATTGTAAACCTTCTCTGGCATAGGCAAATGATACATTTGCCTCAAATCCTCTGGCTTGAAGGATCCAAAAATCCTTCCGTCGTTTGCGACGAAAGTCTTGTCTGTGATAGGAATTTCTTCAATTGCCCATTTGATAACATCGGTGTATGGAAGCATTTGCTCTCTTGCCACTATCCTATGTAGGAAAGAGTCGGCCAAGTCCTTGAGAGTGCACTCTGATTTTTTGGTAGAATCTGCAGTAGCTTCTTCTATCACTTGCGCAGGCTTCTCGGCTTCTAGCAGATCATAAGTTCCTTGCCAAGTTGTCCTGGCAAGTCCTGCGCACGTTGTATCTGATATCAAACCTTTCTTACTATTTGGCTGTGGCGAGGATGGTGATTCAATAACGCCTGTAACTTTCTTCTGCTTCTTACCCATTATGTCTGAATTGCTTGGTAAATCTATACTCTGCACAGAAGGGTGGTTTTGGCATAATACTGAGATAATAATGAAACTCGCAATTGAGAGTGAAATAGAAAGAAGAACGTCGATATACTTTGCCTTTAATAAAACAGCGCGGATATGATCTAGAGGCAGATCTAATAGGATGGATCCATTAAGTGGCCGTATAGGACCTGCCACCTTATAAATGCTCATTAGTGCAATATTTGCCTAAAGATCTTTTAAATCATGCAATGGGCGCACTGGCGGCCGAGCGGGAATGATTATGCCTTAATTGTCATTAACTCAAGCTTTCCAATCACTCTAACGACTTTTCATTGAGAACTGTGCCTTATCTTATCGGATCGGGCAGGGGTGCAAGGATAGCTTTTAACGATGTTTGGAATACTGCCGATCACCGATCGCCGATATCGGATCGGGGAAAGGCCATATGCGCATTAAGGATTCAACGGGGGTTACCACCGATCGCCGAGCGCCGATATCGGATCGGGGAAAGGGTCATGAACAAAGCTTGTGATACGAAGGGGACAGCCGATTGCCAATATCGCCGATGGCTTTATCGGGTCGGGGCTTTGCCGATGGGCGCAATAGTGTTACACAAGGAAATGCCGATTGCCGATATCGCCGATGGCTTTATCGGGTCGGGGCTTTGCCGATGGGCGCAATAGTGTTACACAAGGAAATGCCGATTGCCGATATCGCCGATAGCTTTATCGGGTCTGGGGGAGCCTTTTGATTGGTTGGTGCATCCTTTATGTTATTGTGATATGCGATCTTCCGATCGCTTTATCGCAATAAACACATATTTGCTTTATTTCCAATGTTGAAAGGGATATTGCTTTTGAAGGGAACTTTATAAAGCGCTCCTTGGATTTGTTGAATTTTACAAAGTAAGAGTTATTGACATCAATTTTATTTTGAAAGGGACCCATTTCATATTTTAATGGTTTTGTGAATGATAATAAATATGAAATGGGGTGTTGTTTTGCAAGGCGCAACACTACCCCAAAAAGTATTTCTTAGTTCATTGGCCTAATTAATATGTTATGGCTCACCAGCCTAAAATTCACTTGTAAAAACATATACACACATGAAAACCAAACCCTAAAACATGTGCACACACATAAACATGGGAACACACCCCAAAAAGTATTTCTTAGCTCATTGGCCTAATTAGTATGTTATGGCTCACCAGCCTAAAATTCACTTGTACATGGTATTTAAAACATATGAGTTGAGTAGGAGTGTTATAGAATGTATCAAGGTCATATTTATACATGGAAAAATTCATCCTAAAATAAAGTATCATCACTCTATCAAGGCCTAATTTAGGCCTATACTCGTTTGGTGTGGTGGTGTCCACTTTGTTGAAAAATGCAATAAGAAAATCTCAATTTGATTTTTCTTTGATTAAATTGAAAAAAATGAATTTCCATATCAGTAGACAAATTGGACGATGTTAACTTCTGTGACATGGCTTGTGTCACCTATTTTACTTAGTAAATTTGAGTTGGAGGATTTGGAGTTTAGTTTTGCATGTGTGATTGCTAATTTATAGAAATCAAGGTTAGTTATCTCAGGTTGTTTTTAGTTAAACTATTTCCAACTTTTGGAGGAACTATTGGAAGGTCAGTTAAGCAGTGGGACTTCAGTAAAACTCAATGACCATCAAGTTAAATAATCAACCAGCCCAAAATGACTAGTTCATGCAAATAATTCAAGTTATCTAATTGAGGTGGAGATTCCAATGTAATGTAACGTTAGTGGTAAACTAGTCTTGAGTGTAGAAGTGTTTCATGCAGTCAGATGATCAGCCTAAGGAATTGTGAAATTCCATTAGAGGAATTTCCTAAATAGTAGGGGCTAATTCCTCGAGGGAAAGTGCAAGGAAAAAGGAGCTCAAGCTAAGGAAAAAATTTGACTAAGTCTGGGTCATAGGCCTTCAGTGGGTAGAGAGATAAGTTGTGCACTTGTAGGGTGAGCTTAGTTAAGAAAAACAATTGTAATACATGTCTATTCATTTGATTACTACAAACAAGAATTGGTTTTTTTAGTAGATTTCTTTCCCCGGATAAAAATAATTATGGCATGTGTGTTATTTCTTCTTGCATGTATGAGATTTTTGTTCTAAATTGTGAATTAATGTCCGCAGATTAGTACTGTAGGTTTGTGTCTTGTGATTTTGATTAAAACTTCATGAGAAATTTCAAATATACATCCTAATTTGTACATGGTATCAGAGTTGGATTCACATTAAAGCATGAAATTCGAAGTTGTTCCTCAAAGGTTCAAATTTGAATATCATTGTACTAGGATTTATTAAGGGCTAAGAAGATGGCCTCTAATGGACTAAGGCTAGAGTATGCCTTGGAAGAAACCTCTAATTTTGTTTCACGGAAGGATGACATGGAGGTAGATTTGGATGACAATGGATTGATAGAATACATCAAGATAGATGTTGCAAAACCTCAAGCATCTAATACCCATAACCTTGCTCAGTGGAAGAAATATGTTGTCAAGGCAAGGAAAATAATATTGGAGGGCGTATAGGTGTTGGCATTATGACATAGGGATGGCACAAGTGTTGTCCTTGATGGCAACTCCCTCAAATGGCAGATCTTAGTTTAGGCTCTCAGAATGGAAGAAAATGAGATACCCGTAGGTTCACAGGTTCCTGTTCACAAAGCTGTAGACATCGACAGGTTCCGCAGGTGCACAAAACAAAAGGTGCAAACATATTCGCAGGTGTATCGAGAAAAAAGTGCAGCCGTAAAGTACATGCACTTTCATCTAGAGAAAAATGTGCACACGTGGGAAATCTTATGGTTGGTCCATGGTATTTAGTCCAACATTTTTGATTCTATGGTTTTGGTCTGTGGTTTTGCATATAAAGTATTGAACCCAGGTTTTTGGTTCCTAGTATTGGATCTCTATGGTTTTGGACCATGGTTTGAATAAGGCCTAGGCTATAAAAAGGAAAGGAGATCATTTGGCTGAATATAGGTGTGTTGAATATCTTAAGAAGAGAAAGATCTAAAATTCTGGTGATCGGTGGGTGAGTTATAGTTGGACTTGAATCAAGGAGGAACCTAAGCATTACAAGACAGATCTACTAATGGGTCGAGATCTCTTTGGAGAAATATCAGATCTGTAAATCTGATAGTCAGGGTATACTTGAAGTCTGATAAATTATAGATACCCGCAGGTCCGCAGGTCCGACACAGCACTGGCACAAAGATCCGCAGGCTAGACACAGCACAGGCGTGGATACCCGCAGGTTTTACACAGCGCAGGTGCGAAGTCCACATGACCGACACATTGGACATGAAGATCCCCGCATGTTCAACATAGAGAAGGTGTGGATGTTTGCAGCTTACTATTGGTGAAGTTGCAGACCTTTCTTGAAATTTGTTGTAGTTGCTTTTGTCTATTCTGCAGTGTTCTGGGTTCAGAATTGGTGTCTGGTTACTGTTACTATTTTCTGGTTACAACATTCTGAGAAGTGTTTGATTGATTCTATATATTGGGGTTTCAGTGATTCAGTTTTGAGTGATGTAAAGATTGATGTTGGTTGATTGTGTGGTTCAATGATATTGATGGGTCCAGTATGAAAATGGAATGAAAAGTGGCCTTCAGATTATGATGTTGTGTTCCATGAGTATCCAGTCTGAAAATTTATGAAACGTGGTACTTGGAGGAAGAAAGAGAAGGTTGTAGCCTTCTGTAGGTCAGCACCTACATACTAGTACACTAGCTAGTACAAAAATTAAAGGGGGTGGTAGCTCCCTTCCAGTAGCAGTTGGAAAACGAGCAAAGGTTGGAGCATTCCAGTAGGCGGGCACCTACGTACTAGTAAATGGATCGGCTAGTACAAGAGCTAAAGGGGTTGTAGCTCCCTTCCACGAGAATCTAGAGAATGAGAGAAGGTTGTAGCCTTCTCCAGGTAGAGGCCTGCGTACTGGTATAAGACTGCACCAATACAGAACTATTGTAAAAAGTTTCTTATTAAAGGAAGATAGTGAAGACTTGCAGCAGGTGGTTTTCACCCACATTGGGTTTCCACCTTATATCATGGTGTTCATGTGTGCCTCTTGTGTGTGATGATCTATTCTATTTTACTACTTCTGTTTACTATTCATATGGTTAATAATGTTCTGATGCACTCATTAAGGATCAACTAACTGAATCATAAGTTTACTGGATATACTTTGGTTGCATTAATCATAGTTGCGTATACATGCGGTTTGCCTTAACTAAAGTTGCGTATATGAATCTGAATGTGGAAATGAAAAGTTTTATTGATTTGATAATACTGATTCATCCCCCCCCTCTCAGTATTATTTCCAACAATTGGTATCAGAGCCGGTCCTTTGGTTGAAGCTTGATCGCTTGAAGGAGATCCGTAGAACAACAGGAAAGAAACTCAAGAAGAAAACACCTAAGAAGAAGTAGACATCTTAGAAAGACTATGACAGTGGGAGAATTGATTGGGGAATATGTGGAAGAAGCACTTAAGATTCAGAGTCACTTCAGAATGAAGGTGAACAAGAATTATCAGGTATGAATTTGTTATCCTCTGGTGATACAATTATCTATCCATTTGAAGATGATGAAAGTGATAACGAAACAACTGAATTTGCTCTTATGGGTGAGCAAGAAAGTTATCAAATAGAGGTAGAATTTAAAAGGCTTACAGACAAAATTAGATATCAATAAGATCTGTTGAGCAAAAGGGAAGGTGCCTTCAAAGAATAATTTACCAAACTAAAAGCTCAATTAGAGGAAGGAAACAAGGTAAGGACGCTATTCAGGGAAAAATGTCAAAAGTTTCAGGATGAAGTGACATCATTAAGAAATGAAGTAAATGAAAGAAGCACAACAATTAAGAAACTCAGAGAAAGATCCAGCTACTATGAAAGTATTGAAGCTATGATCCTCTTGCTAAAGGAAGATCTTGGAGAATAAAATAAGCAGAATAAAGAACTACTCCAAACTCTTGAAAAACAAGAAAATGAAGTTCTTGAACTAAGACATCAGTTGGAAGAAGGAAGAAAAGCTGAAGGAAACATGAAGAAGCAGTATCTTGAAAAGGAAGAGCAACATCAGGTTGAGGTAAATATTCTAAATGATAAATTAGAAGAAAAGGATAAGCTCTTACGATTTCAAGATAGTACTAAGATCTTGGATGATACTCTTATTAGTCAAAGGTCTCCTGCTATCAAAACTAGTCTTGGCTTTCATGAATTTGTTGAAGGTGAATCTAATTCACAAAATAAGATAAGGAACTCTAATGCACAATCTGAAATACTCAACAAGGAGATGAGAGGTCAATCCCATCAACAACCAAGGAATGAAATTTTTCAATGAAAATCTTTTACTCCTCCGATGAATAATGTTGAATGTCATATATGTCATAATCTTGGACATGTTGTAGCCAAATGCAGAAGGAGAATGGCTCAAGACTATCACAAAGAAAGATCATCACGTTCCAGGTACTTTAAGTGATATTGTTTTTTCTTGAAATATGTTTGGTCACAAAGTTTTTGATTTCTGCAGAAGGAATATGAAACACATGAGATGTTATGCATGTAACAAGCTTGGACATATAGCAAAGGAATGCAGGAACAAGGTACGGGCACCACACCAAAAGGAGAAAACATCATCACACTTGAAGATATGGAAGAAGAAGGAATTACAGTTAGAAAGATGTAGCACAACACCATATATAGACATAACAGACTCAGGAGGAGCTGAAAGTGTAAAACTTCAATGTCCTAAATCTCATAAGCAAGTTTCATAAAGGGAAGTCACGTATATATGAGAGTTAGACACTACACAATAGCGTATATGTCAGTCTGAGGAAAAGAAGTAGGGACAAGCTCAGAAAAAGGATCTGATATGATTCAGTCCATTATTTGCTCTATTTGATAATGGTTACAATTTGCTGATGATGTGTGGAAATGTCTTGATACTTGTAAGAGGTTTAGAAGTGTTTTTTATCCTAACTTGATGATGATAATGCCTTAATACTTCCTGCTGATATATGCATGATCAGATTTGTCAGTAAACAATATGGCACAGGTTCAGGGGGAGCATACACTTTCAATAGTGCATTGTTGGCATTATGGTTGGTAGTCCTTGGTAATGATGCTTTCATGGCTAAATGATATATATTGCTATGACATAGTTCTGAGTCGTCTCATATGATTCTTGGGGTTACATAGTTGATGTTCAGATTAGATTTGTGGTTGATTATTTGGTGATGCATATATGGTGCTTACTTGCTAATCTTCATAAGGATAAGGAGAAGTACAAAGATCGAATACACATTACTTGATGTGAGTCACTCATATGTTGTTGTCACCATATGCATAAAGATCATATAATACAGTTATTACATAAGATTTCTATAGTTCTTGGTGCTCATCTGGATGAGGATTGTTGTTCTTGATGATATCAAGAAGTCTTGACAAAATGATCTTGAGCTCAAGATACATAGTGCTAGATACATGGATGATTACTCAAAGTTTCATAGTTGGAGACACGATGACTATGAGTTCTTACCTATATGATGATAGATTGATACTTAGATATGTTTATTGATGCAGATATTCCCAAAGTGATGATACTTGGATCATGCAGATCTTGATGTTGATGAGATGGCTATGGTGTTTTTCATATATGATTTGGTTGCTAGTCTAGATGTTGTTGATAGATGCTTATAGAGCAAATCATACACTGTGTATGATAGTCTTATTTAGATGTTTGTTCTATGTTATAAACATCATGTATATCATTTAATGTAAAGGTCATATCAAGACTCATGATGTAATAGTTTGTCTCTGTCTATTGTAATCATTTGATGAATCCATTTTGATCATATGATGTAATTTGTGCCCCCACTATCCATGGGAAGGATGATATAATATTTCATTCATGTATTTGTATCTGGTGTATCCCCACTTGGTTGGGTGGATGAGTCAATATTGGTACATCCCCACTTGGTTGAGAGATGGATGTATGTATGAGTCCTTGGTGATAGGAAGGTCATTTTTGATGTATAGAGTCATGTTATTCTTGTAGAACATCCTTTTGCAGACCTTTCTTACAGTCAAGGGGAGCATGAACATCACACTTCAGTAGGGCAGAGATTTCAGCATGTACTGAGAGGGAGCATGGACAGATTGGTACACCTTGGCATATACAAAGGGGGAGCTCATTCAGAGATTTCAGCAAGTACTCAGGGGGAGTATGAACAATGAAATGTTTATCAAGGAAAGAGAATATCTTGGTCTTCCCTTTGCCCTTGAAGTCAAAGGGGGAGAGTGATTTGGTGTTGTTCCCATTAAGTCCAAAGGGGGAGATTGTTGGCATTATGATGCATGTGTTGTACTTGATGGCAACCCACTCGTAGAAGAACAACTCACTTATACATAACTTATATGAATCTACAGAAATGGTATCAAATGTGATAGAATACATGAGATGCAGGACAACTAAAAGGAATCAGTTCATATTTAATAAACAATGACAATTCATTAAGATGACAGTTGTTAGTATGACAAGTTAGCTTTGCCATCAAGTCTAAAGGGGGAGATTTTTGGCATTATGACACAGGGATGGCACAGGTGTTGTCCATGATGGCAACTCACTCAAATGGTAGATCTCAGTTTAGGCTCTCAAAATGGAAGAAAATGAGATACCCACAGGTTCATAAGTTACTTTTCACAAAGCTGCGGACATCAGTAGCTTCTGCAGGTGCGTCGAACAAAAGGTGCGAACATATCCGTAAGTGTATTGAACAAAAAGTGTGGTCATAAAGTACATGCACTTTCCTGCAAAGAAAAACGTGCACACATGAGAAATCTTATGGTTGGTCCATGGTATTTAGTCTGACATTTTTTATCCTATGGTTTTGGTCCGTGGTTTTGCATCTAAAGTAGTGAACCTAGGTTTTGGGTCCCTAGTATTGGATCTCTATGGTTTTGGACTATGGTTTGAGTAAGGCCTAGTTTATAAAAAGGAAAGTAGATCATTTGGATGAATATAGTTGTGTTGAATATCTTAAGAAGAGCAAGATCTGAAATTCTAGTGATCGGTTGGTGAGTTATAGCTGGACTTGAATCAAGGAGGAACCTAAGCATTACAAGATGGATATACTGATGGGTCAAGATCTCTTTGGTGCATGATTAGATCTATAAATCTGATAGTCGGGGTATACTTGAAGTCTGATCAATTAGCTATACTTGCAGGTCCATAGGTCCAACACAGCGCAGGCACAGAGATCCGCAGGCTAGACACAGTGCAGGCGCGGATACCCGCAGGTTTTACATAGCGCAGGCGCAAAGTCCGTAGGACTGACAAAGTGGAGGTGCAGATCCCCGCAGGTTCGACACAGGGAAGGAGCAGATGTTCGCAGGTTACTATTGGTGAAGTTGTGGACCTTTATTGAAATTTGTTTTAGCTGCTTTTGTCTATTCTGCAGTGTTCTGGGTTCAGAATTGGTGTCTGGTTACTGTTACTGTTTTCTGGTTACAACATTTTGAGAAGTGTTTGATTGATTCTATATATTGGGGTTTCAGTGATTCAGTTTTGAGTGATGTAAAGATTGATGTTGGTTGATTTTGTGGTTCAATGATATTGATGGGTCCAGTATGAAAATGGGATGAAACATGGCCTTCAGATTATGATGTTGTGTTCCATGAGTATCTAGTCTGAAAATTTATGAAACATGGTACCTGGAGGAAGAAAGAGAAGGTTGGAACCTATGTACTAGTACATCAGCTAGTACAAAAATTAAAGGGGGTGGTAGCTCCCTTCCAGTAGCAGCTGGAAAACGAGTAAAGGTTGAAGCATTTCAGTAGGCGGGCACCTACATACTAGTAAATGGATCAGCTAGTACAAGAGCTAAAGGGGTTGTAGCTCCCTTCCAGGAGAATCTGGAGAACGAGAGAAGGTTGTAGCCTTCTGCAGGTAGAGGCCTATGTACTGGTATAAGACTACACCAGTACAAAACTATTGTAAAAATTTCTTATTAAAGGAAGATAGAGACGAGCTGCAGCAGGTGGTTTTCACCCACATTGGGTTTCCACCTTATATCATGGTGTTCATGTGTGCCTCCTGTGTGTGATGATCTATTCTATTTTAGTGCTTCTATTTACTGTTCGTATGGTTAATAATGTTCTGATGCACTCATTAAGGACCAACTAACTAAATCATAAGTTTACTGGATATACGCTGGTTGCATTAATCATAGTTGCGTATACATCCGGTTTTCCTTAACTGAAGTTGCGTATATGAATTTGAATGTGGAAATGAAAATTTATATTGATTTGATAATACTGATTTACCCCCCCCCCCCCCCTCTCAGTATTATTTCCAACAATAGGATCATATTGTCTCAAATCTCCATGGAAAAGAAACTTCATTTACGATGTGGAAAGCATTGACAAAATTGTTTGAGAATAGTAGTGAGCACAGAAAGTTGGTGGTTAAGGATAAATTTTGAAGTGTCAAGATGAAAAAGAATGACATAATTCCACAGTATCTAAGAAATTTTACACAGTGTCATGGTGAACTTGGTAGGTCCAGTGTTAATGTCCTTGAAGAAGTCTTGGTAACACTTGCCCTTTTGGGCCTTCCCAAGAGTTGAAACAGAAATCAAGATTTAGTGAATGGGAGGGAGAAAATAGTGAGTTGGGAGTGCTTATGGTCTGATTTTGTTTAGAAGGAAATAAAGTAGAATACCAGAGTTCATCCAAGGGTGACGATGAAGAAAAATTTTCATTGGCTAGAAATGCAAAGAAGGGAAAAGGGAAGAAATCCCAATCCAAAGTAGAATCTATTCAAGGGGGAAAGAAGAAAGATTTGTTAGAAATTAAATGCTTCTATTTTCATGAATCCAGGAACTATGCCACGAAGTTTCCACACAAGAAGGAAAGCAATAACACCTCATGAGGAGTAGCAGGTGAAGCTTTGGCTTCACAATTCGAGCTTGAATTTTCCCTCATTACATGCATGACCAACATAGTGATGGAGAGCATGTGGTACTTGAAATCAAGTGCATCATTCGACATGATGGGAAATATATATATTTTTTAAGGAGAAATATTTGTAGATTCACATTGAGATGGGGAATGACGAATGGTATAGCTTCACCTGGATTAGTACAGTCGCCTTTTGGGGGGATTTAGGCTCCCCCCTTAGGCTCAAGGATGTCGTGTTCATTCCAAGTGATCCAAATTTAAACACGAATGAAAACAAATGTAGATATAACCATGAATACAGAGATGCAGTAGAAATAACACTTCATTTCATTAATATAAAATATTGAAATATGCTTACAAACAAAATGGAAATAAAACTAGCTCGGGTGATGGTAGTTTATCTCTAAGAAGAGATGTGGCAACTAAATGACTCTAAAATGTGTTACAATGAGGATTAATGACCTATTTATTATTTAACAACAAGGGAAAACCCCAAACAACCAAAACCATAACCCCAAGAGATGGAACACCAAGAGTTTGTACTAGCCCTTTTGGGTATCCAACTTCCAGAGGCCGTAAATTCATCATATTATCTCTGTTTGTCATGTACAATACCTTCTAGGAAAGATCTCTCTAAGTACTACATGATTTTTGAGAAGCCCTTTCCTATGGATATGGGTATATTGCATACCTAAAACAATTCCATTCAAGGGGTCAAAACTACTCTGAAAGTTTAGGACATGAAACACTGCTAAAAATAGTAAATGCTGCGATAAACAAGGAAACAGATGAAATCGACTAGAGGTCTAGGTGGAATAGGTGGGTGTCCACAAATATCCACCTAGATCAGTCCTCCCTCCTTAGGAAGAAATGGTCCCCATTGCATGCAGAGCCTCCATGAGGTGAGGAAATTTCTGTTGAACCTAGTCTGTGGTGAACCACTCGCCTTCGTGAAGGAGTTGGCCTGCTTTGAAAAATAAATATAGCTTAATCCTCTATTGGTGAGTGTTCTTGATATGAGTGTCCATGTGTCTGATTAGTTTTGGCTTGTTCCATTCAGTCTAGGTTTAGCTCTGTTGGTGTGATTTGTTCTGTAATGTCGGATGTGTCCAAGAATGGTGGGAAGTATGGCCGAAGGTGGTTTACATTTAACATTCGGTGAAGACCAAGGAAAGGTAGAATGTTGAGCTCAAAGGAATTATCACCTACAACCTTGGTGATGGTGTATGGCCCATATTGGAGTAGGTGAAGCTTGTGGTGGGGTCCAATGAGGTGCCCCTTCTGCAAATGTAGCCAAACTTTGTCACTGACCTGAAAATTGTGTGACACCCACTGTTGATCATGGAATTGACTGTACTTAGAATTGGCTCTATCTAATATATCATGGACCTACTGGTGGATGTGTTAAATTCACTTAATGAAGTTGTTAGCCCTATCCACTTCAGAGTGGATGTGACCCAAATCTTCTTGAGTGGCTGCAAATAGTATGACCACATTAATGGGACATAATGAGTAACATCCTAGCCCTACCTAAAAGGGTCTGTGGCCTATTGAGCTATGGAGAGCTTTGTTATAGTTGTGCTAGACATAGGGGAGGATTTCATCCCATGTTTGTGGATGCTTTAGGTTGTACATGTGGAGAATATGTACGCTCATCCTATTGATGACCTTTGTTTTCCCATCAGTTTGGGGCTGGAAAGTTGTGGGGTTAGTAATTTTGGTATCTAGCATCGACCAGAGACTTGACCAACATGCACTTAGGAATCTACTGTCCTGATCTGAGACAATGGATTGTGAGATCCCAAAGTGTACCCACACTCGCTAAAAGAAGAGCTTAGTAGTGGCCTTTGTAGTGATACTCTTGTTGCAGGCTACCATAATAGACATCTTAGAGAATTTGTCAACGACCACGAAAACATAGTCGTTGTTGTGCTTAGTGGAAGGAAGGCCCGACATGTAATCCATGGATATGGATTCCAAAGGTCCACTAGGAGTAGGAAGAGGAGTATATAGGCCTTTATTCTTGATGGTTGGTTTGAAAATGGCGCATGAACTCTAGGATCGAATGTACTTCCCAACATATTGATGGAGGTTCGGCCAATAAAATACTTCTGCATTACTACCACTATTTCTCAACTCCAAAATTTCCAGCAACCCAACTGAAATTCGCATCCCAAGTCATCTTGGCATGCTCACTTGAAGGAACATATGTGTCCCAAGTGGCATATTAGTTCATCTTGGACATGAAAATTTGGAACTTACTTAACTTCTAGGAGTATCTCGTATGTACAACCAAATTCTATATCGCTCTTATAAAGATGTGGCCACCCCGAAGTATTGTGTCCATAGGAGTCAAGCACAAAGATCAACACCATAACTGGTGGTTGGATGAGGAATTCTACAAAAATATTGGTGTTACCCTTCTTGTACTTTATGTTCAAACGTAACTATTGCAAGTATGTGGACCCTTTCTAATGGCGATTTTTCTACAACTTCCCTTGTTTCTGTATGAATTGTAGGGGTTGGTGGTCTGTGTGGATGATTGTTTCCTTCCCCAGAATGTAATGCTTCCATTGATGGCAGGCCTACATAAAGGAATATAGTTATTTGTCATAGGTGGGATAATTGCGGACTGTGTCTGAACGTGTCTCACTATGGTAAGCCACTAGATGCCCCTACTTAGTAAGAGATGCACCAGTAGCATAGTTGGAGACAGTTGTCTCAATCTTAAATGATTTATGTGGGTATGATAATGTGAGCACTAGTGCAGATCAAAGGTGATCCTTCAACTTGCAAAATGCCTTTTATTTGGTTTCAGACCAGAATAACATTTATTTCACTTCACCCTTGGTGACTTGACTTCAAGGCCAAGTGATATGAGAGAGCACCAACACAAACCTCCTGTAGAAATTGGCAAGACCCAGAAAGCCGCAGAGCTTTATCAGGGTGGTTGTGGTTGGCCAAGCTTGAATGAATTGTATATTAGCTGGGTGCACATACACACCCTTCTCATCAATGATGTACCCAATATATTGAACCTTGGTCATGCCAAAAGGGTATTTCTACAAATTTGCACACATCTTGTGTTTTGAGAGGGTTTGGAGGACCTGTCGAGTATGGTGGAGGTGCTCTTCGAAAATTTTGATGAAAATCAAGATGTCATCTAAATACACCACCACGAATGCATTGGTGAAGGGTCACAAGATGTCATGAAGGTTGTGGGGCCATTTTTCAACTTCAAAGTCATTACCAACCATTCAAAAAGGCCTTCCTTGGATTTAAAGACAGTCTTCTACACATCAGAGGGTTTGATAGGCACCTAGTGATAATCGAACTTCCAATCAATTTTGCTGAAATATTTGACCCCCTTGAGCTAGTGCATAAGGTCATCAATATATGGGATTGGGTACCTATTCTTGATTCTAATTATATCATTATATTGTTTTTCATCCATATTGATGCATTTAGAGTGGAAAAAGTGGAGGAATAAGCTCACGGGACAATTTTTGGCAATAGGGCGGGGTCTAAAACCTTCCAGAAGAATTTTGAGGCATAAAATGACGTATTTTGGGGGGTAAAACTTCACCTCTCTAGCTCCACACCTTTTCATGCTATTCTACACACATAAATATTTCCAATGGTGTAATAATCGCATCAATTGGAGTAAGTATGCAAAAGTTATGCCACTTAGAAGTTGACCTTCCTATTTTCATGCCTATATTTCAGGAGGATGCCGCGCCAACCCCCATTATTCATGGAAAAGGGGATACCAACATGTTTTTGATGTAAAATAATCTAGAATAGACTATTTTTTAATTCTAGTTAATAGTTGATGTAGTCAAACTTAACCACTAGTAGGCTACCAGACTGTGTTATAACTGAGCCACTAGGAGGAAGAGGCATTACATTCTTTCGAGAGCATTTTGTTCCATAGTTGAGAAAAGATAGCTAGCAGAGATTGCAGGTAGCATACACAGTGAGGATATGTGCATTGTAGTAGCCCATTGGCCATAGAAATTACTTCTTTGTATCTGCAACCATATTTCGAGAGAGAGAAAGAGAGTGAAGTGGCCTCACCTTCCAGATGGGTTTTCTCCCGAAATGGTTTTCGAGAGAGAATATATTGTGTATCATGTGTGTGTGGGATTATTTTTTGTTATCTAATTTTATGCTCGATTTACTTTTACATGCATGCATTAATTACAGTTAATAATACAGATCTAGAAATTAAATAAAACTGTAGTAGTGTAGAATCTCATATTTTTAATATAATATTATCATATCAGTTGTGATGAAATGTCCAGTGGAATATCCACGATGGTTTATGGATCAATTTCGTACTATGATCTTGTTCAACACATGATAGTAAATATAGAGACTTCAAGTCCCATTCTTCTTCTATACCAATACAATCGGGTGCCTACAGGGTGATGAGATTAGCTTGATATGCCCTTTCTACAACAACTCTTGAATCTGCCTCTTGATCTTATATTTCTACATAATAAAAGAATTGATATATCGATCCATTGGGTAGAGGTGCACTTGGGATCAACTCGATGGAGTTCTTGACCTGACTGTGCAGAGGCACCCCTGTAGGTGAAGAGAAAATTTCCTTGTACTCCTGCACGACCTTGTACATATGCTACTGATGTGTGGAGAATCCTTATCTGGAAGTCGTGGTGAAAATATTCTTCTTTCCCTGAGGGAAAATCATAAGTAAAATAAATTTCCTAGCTGTAAAATGTTCTTACTGCATTTCTTTGTAATGATCAAAGATATGGTGGTTGGTGGGGCTATCTCTAGTATCTTGTACAACATATTTCCCAAAGTAATAATAAGGGAGCGAGGTCTATAGTCATATACAACATGACACTTCCACAAGTATCGTTATCCTAATAATACATCACAAACTTAAAGAGGGGAAACATCACACAATACCTCATATGTGAAGGGCTTGATACTGTAGGGAATGTGTCATTGCAGTCTAATGCAAAGATCTTGTCCTTGGTGAAGCCACGCGATGGTGTACATCTTTGGATGTACTATAGTTGATAGGCCTAGCCAATTCGCGACCTCTTCTCAAATGAGGTTATTTTGGTTCCTACTGTTGAAAATGAACTACAATGGAGAACCCTTAATCCACATCTGAGTGGAAGAGGCATTCCCCGTCCTCTGGATCTTCAGGCTCATTCTTCTGGATCTTGGTGGTGGCCATGGTGGCAATGGGATTCACATCAATGATATTCTTCCCTTTTTCAATCTCCTTGTTGGGTTCTAAGTCAGAGTCAAAACATGTGTCTGATTTAGAAATCTTCAACTCGACCACCAGTGATTGGTTGGCCCAATACTCACTTGTGTTTTGAGTGGAGCTCTTATGGAACTCACACCATTTTCCTATGTATTTCTTTGTCTATTTGGTGTTTTTCTTTTCTTGTAGCTTCAGCGGGTTGAATTACGTCACCTCACCTTGGATTTTTTCATTTCTTTGCAGTTTGGAGGCACCTTTCCCTTGCTTCGGATTCACAGATCCAAAGTCTCGCTTCTTCTATTTACCTTCTGCTCAATCTTGACAATGTATCGGTATGCTTTGCTGACTGAGGAGATGTCTAGGAACTCCATCTCTCCCTGGATGTGCTTGTGTAGGCAGCCACGGTACTTGAGTGCCAAATGTCACTCAGAACCCTTGATACCTAACTTTGTGTGAAGGGTATGAAAAACATTGGTAAACTCTGGCATGTCTTGGTCCCTTCCCTACCACAGCATGGTCCACTTTATATATTTATCCTCATATCTCCTGACAGGGTATTACTACTCTTTGATGGCATCCCAGAATGAATTCCTAGTGGGTACGGCTGAAAATAGTGTGGGTGTACTTTCGTCCTTCTTCTCATAGTAGGTTTCCCACTAGTCCTTTACATGGGGGGCAAATTTGAGAAGTGAAAAATTAATCTTTTCCAAGATGGAAAAATCATGAATAGAAAAATATCCTTCTAATAGATTTAACCATTTATCTACAACGTCTGCATCTACATAACCTTAAAATATGGGGATGTGAAAGTTAACTTGTACCTTAAAGGGTGTGGTGCTTCCAGAGTATCTTCTGGAAGGAGATGCGTCACCTTTGGGTAGCCATTAAAGGATTTGGGTAAAATTGTTTGTCATCACGTTCCTCAATCGCTCGAGGGATTCTTCGAGAAATATTTTGAAAGGATCTCCTACTCCCTTGTGTTTCTTCTCTTCTACCGTGCGAGGCTTTCGAGATTTGTGAGGCTAGTCTTACAAAGGGTCGACCAATTCGAGCCCTAACTCCTTATATCTCAACCTTATTGGGGACATTCAAAGGAAAATAAAGAAAGAGCATACCACTCTGATACCACTGATTCGAACATAAACAGGAACACAACAAATTATAGATATAACCAAGAATACATAGATGTAGCAGAAATAACACTTCATTTCATTGATATCAAATATTGAAATATGCTTACAAAAAAAATGGAAATAAAACTACCTCGGGCAATTGTAGCTTATCTCTGAGAAGAGATGTGGTGGCTACATGCCTCTGAAATATCTTACAATGAGTCTCAAGTGGCTATTTATTGTTGAAAAACAAGGGAAAACCCTAAACAACCAAAAGCCTAACCCCAGGAGATGGAATGCCAAGAGTTTATGGGCCCCGTTGGGGTTAATTAGGAAGCCAACATCCCGGGGTCGTACCTTGGTTATATTATCTCCATTTGGTGCATATAATACCTTGTTGGAAATATCTCTCTGAGTACTATAGTATTTTCTATAGGCCCCTACCTATAACTATGGGCCAACCAAGGACCTAAAGAAAGCACCGTTTAAGGGGTTAAAATTGCTTCGGAAGTTCATGATCCGAAAAAATGCTAAAAATAGTAAATTCTAGAATAAACAAGGAAACAGATGAAACCAACTAGAGGTCTAGGTGAAATAGGCAAGTGGCCACTAATATCCATCTATATCACCAGGCATAAAGAAAAATATCACCTTTGTTGCAATTTTGGAAGACTGTGGTTATGATGTGATCATCAACAAAGGAAGGGAATTCCTAAACCACATAGCCACGGGACAAGTGAAGTGGATCGAGGTTTGTGTGAAGAACTTTTATAAGCTAGATGTGGAGGATTGTGTTGCATTGAACAAAAAGGTGGAGAAGGTGTAGAGTTGTGATGTGAGTGAACTTTGGCATGGAAGAATTGGAAATTTTCATCATGACACTTTGAAGATCATGCAGTAGATAATCGAAGGTTTCCATAAATGAGAGCTTCAACAGTAGGATGTATGCAATAGATGTACCTTAGGGAATTACACAAAATCCACATTCCATGATTGGGATAGAAAAGAACATGCATACCTTGAAAGGATCCACTCTGATGTCTGTGGACTTTTCTCGACAACCTCCACTACCAAGGATAAATATTTTCTCATTTTTATTGATGACTTCTCATAGAAGTGTTGGATCTTCTTCATGGAAAGGAAGGATGAGGCATTCTCCAAGTTTGTAGAATTCAAGGCACTTGTTGAGAAAGAAACAGATAAGAAGGTGAATTCTCTTAGGAGAAATAATGGAGGTATGTATGTGACAAATAAGTTTAAAATTTTATGTGAAAAAGGAGGAATTCAATGAGATTTGACAGTACCCCACAACCCACAATAGAGTGGGTGGATGAGAGGAACAATTGTATCATTGTGGGAGCAGTGAGGGCGATGTTGCATGATCAAGGCATGCATATGCATTTGTGAGCTGAGAAATGAAACAAATAAGTCTATTTGCAGAACTAGAGTCCTCATCGAATTCTGGGAATGATTACACCAGAGGAGAATTTGTTAGGGACAAAGCTAGATGTGTTTCACTTCAGGATTTTTGGAGCCTTTGTTTATTTCCATGTCTCCAAATAATGAAGGAAGAACCTAGAGTTGATAGTAGAATTGGCGGTATTTGTGGGTTAGACAAGAAATACCCATAAATACCATTTTTACTTTCCATCCCTCAGAATAACACTTGTGTGAAGGGATGTAAAATTTGATGAAGAAAAAGCCATGTGATGATCTCTTGAGAGGGAGATTTAGATCCCACCAAAAGATGAGGTTTTAGCTCCAAAGGAGGAACCTCAAGAAGTTATGGAGTAGCCATAAGATGAGGAGAAAAGAGTGGAGACATTCACATAAGAAAAACCATCCAAATAAGGTAGAAAAAGGACTAGGGAATCTAACGGATTGGTGTAGGATGTGAAGGAGAATGTGGGTGCTCCATCAAATCAACGCAAGAAGAGAAGGTCACTAGATCGATACACTAGCTATATGGATATAATGACTGAGGTTGTGGAGATTGATCCATCCTATTTCAAGGAAGCAGTAGATAAACCTATGTGGGTTGATACAATGGTTGAGGAATACAAATTAGTTGTAAAGAATAGTGTTTGGGAAGTGGTCCCAAGACCAATACATAAATCAATTTTGTGTGTGAGATGGATCTTCAAGGCAAAGGATGCAGTAGAAGGAAGTATATAAAAGTACAAGGCCAAATTTATAGCTAAGGGGTACTGTCAAGTTGAGGGGGTTGACTATGAGGAGAGATTTACACCTATGTTAAGGTACCCATATATTAGATAAATTTTTTCTCTGGATACACATATAGTGTGGAAGATCCACTATATGGATGTGAAAACAAAATTTTTCGATGGAATTATTGAGGAGGAGGTGTATATGGAGAAACCAGTAGGCTTTGAGAATTTTGATTGGGAGTCTCACTTGTGTAGACTAAAGCAATCACTTTATGGTCTCAAGAAAGCACCTTGTACTTTGTACACCATGATTGATAGGTATCTCCCCAGTTTGGGATTCACCAAAAGTGAAGTTGATGTAAACCTCTATCATATCTTGGTAGAAGGTAAATGGTTGATTATTATCTTATATGTTGATAACTTGATTTTAATTAATGATGAGCAGTTGATAATATTATGCAAGTAGTACCTTGTATGAGAGTTTTAAATGAAGGACATGGGTCTCATGCACTACTTCCTCACATTGGAATTATGGCAAGGTCATGATGGGGAACTATTTTTCTATCAAGGAAAGTATTCCAATGAGATATTTCAGAGGTTCTGCACGGACAATTGAAAACCCATGGAGAGACCTCTAGTGACCAAGTGTAGGAAGGAGGATTCCACTTGAGGTGAGGAAGTGGATGATACTATTTACTGGAAATTGGTGGGTTCACTAATGTATCTTGTGAACACATAACTAGATATGTGCTATGTAGTCGACCATCTGAGCCAAACTATGTTTAGGAGAACCAAATTATTTTGGGGGGAGTCTTAGCATGTTCTACAATACCTCAAAGGCACTACCCAATTTGGATATGGTACAGAAAAACATAGGGAGTGAAGTTGTGTGGCTTCATAGATGCAGATTGGGAGGGAAGTCCATCAGAATGAAATAATTCATTAGGTGTAATTTTCAGTGTTTGGTCT
The DNA here is from genome assembly GCA_000404065.3 of Pinus taeda. NCBI lineage: Eukaryota > Viridiplantae > Streptophyta > Pinopsida > Pinales > Pinaceae > Pinus > Pinus taeda. The sequence goes on from APFE031348659.1 coordinate 133,526, forward strand.
ACAATGATTTATTGGTACAACAGGAAGCAAATATTTGTGAGACTCATCTTGACGGAAGAAAAATACATGGCTTCCAGTCAAGCCGCATGTGAGGTGATCAAGATGAGAAAGATACTTTTTGGATTGTTTGGTTAGATGATGAATCCAATTGTGATAATAAGAGTTGCATTAAGCTCTCTGGAAATCTTGTTTTTCATGATTGATACAAGCATATAAATATATATATATATATAGTATCACCATTTGCAAGATTGTGTGTAGAGGTAGATAATGTTGTTGTAGTATGTTGTAGCTTATATTGTGTTTTAAGCTTATTTATCATTTTTATCACAATGCGTAGTCTAAAATCACTACAGGGGTTCAACCTCAACGAAGCTCCCTTATTTTCTTTACCCCCGGAAATTCTAAAAGAAATGAAGTATTTTGTATATTATATATCGAGATCACACAGGAAACAATTGTTAAAGAATCAGCCCATGTGATCAAGTCAAATCGCAATATAAATAGTTATATGGAGCGGGTCCCATTATATATATATATGTGTGTGTGTGTGTGTTAGCGATGCAATTAGATTGCAATCACAAAAGTGTAGCGAGCGGTTATATGAAGCACTACCACGAGAATCATTGATTAGCGATTGCAATGAGCAGTTAATGAAGCACTGGACAGGTGAAATATATATTTATACTATATTGTAAAGTCACGGCAGGTTTTTTGCATTGTAAAGCCTCTCGTATACATGTATATGGGTTCCGTCGATCATGATTTGCTATGACGGACCCGAAGAAATATATGTTGTGTTTTATAATGATGGCGAGTCTGCAGTATCGCATAATGATATATTATATATATATTATATATATATATTATATAATATTAATTATATATATAATTATATATAATTATATATATATATATATATTATATATATATATGGTTATGCTGATTTTGATTTGTGATAGGCTGGACACGATATTAATTATGCCATGATTTATGACTTTGGTGGGTCCGCAAAGCATTTTATGCATATAGGTTGGTTCCTTTGTCAATTGCGGTGAGCGATGGAGTTTCTAGACCCAAGAATATATACGTTATGTTTAATACTCTCGGCGATTCTGCTCACCTCACGTACATGTATATGGGTTCCACTGATTGTGATATGCAATAGGCTAGACCCAATGTTACATATATTATGCTTAATTCTTTCAGCGTGTCTGTTATATATAGTTAAGTTTTGTATTGATATATCATTTGAAAGGGCTTATTGTGATTTACGATGTGAAGTCAATGGAGCATTGAACGGGCGAGTTCGATGAATTTATGAAGCAAAATTAATTCCTTTTGAGTTCCGTATTAATCAAAGGTTTGCGTTGATTTCACTGTGTAAAGGGAAAAATCAGTGTTAGAGAGGAATTCAAGGGAAGGTAATTGGTGTGGTTCTTTTGTGTTTTGGCCAATATAAGTGCACCCGATATATGCGTAAGCCCAGGTTTACTCAAATCAAACACAGTTCATTACAACTAAAGCGGATTAAGCATTATTAAAGCATCTATAGAGGAACTTAAGAGTTGATTAACAGAGAAAGCCAGTAGTTATCATCTTCTAAATTTAGTTATTTTCCTGTTCTTTCATGTTCTTTGAGGTGTCTTTTACCCTCTGTGTAAAATTCTATAATAGTTTTTACTTCAAATAGTTAGAGAAACAATTTAGTAGTTAGACAGTTTCAAAGATCAGTAATTGTTTCAAAAATGTATAGAAGGAGGAAAACTTACAGAGAAGGGGTTCGAATTTTGGAGAACCTGGAGACTAAGCCACTGTATTCCTGATATAGCTGTTGATTAATGAAAGAATCAAAAGTTTCCACGAATTGTTGGATATAATTTTGTAACTTCTCTGTCATGTGTCATCTTATGTTTTCTTCTTTCAAGTATAGTAATGAAGTTGTTGGTATTTATTTTCTTATGTAGATAAAGTTAAAATCCCTTAATTGAGCACTCCTATATTTGAAGTTTTCATCTTCCTTTCTAAGTTATAGATATTAGTTTCTGTGTAAGGCAACATATTATCTTTAACTTCTCCAAGGGTTGCAGATAAAAGTTTATGTGTCAAGCAACATATTTTCTATGATTCAATTCTCATTTTCTTATAAGTGGCGGATAGTAGGTTCCGTGCTAAGCAACATATTATCTTAAGCTTCTCCTTCGAGCTTTCTTCATTCATCATTTATATCTAGCAACAAATGGCATTATGATATTTTTCGGTCACATATGTATTAAGGGTTAAAGGCCAAGTTTTCTAGGTCCTTCATTTAAGAATACAACAAAGAATAATCATTAATGTCTCAAACACAATTTCTCCACAGCCAGGAAATTGGTTTCTTAAGGTACAACATAGTACATTTTTACAGAGGAACAAAATATTGAAATTTTAGAAAAGGCCTTGTCAAGAGGGAATTTTGGGTTCCATAGGATCAGGATACGGGTGGTGGATAATCCATTTCTTGTTGAGAGGGGTTGTTGAAAAATGTAGCAATAAATTTTTAATTTGACTTTGCCTTGATTAAATTGAGAAATTTTGAATTTACACATCAAAAAACAACTTGGATGATGTTAAATTGTGTGACATGGCTTGTGTCACCTATTTTTACTTAGTAAATTCAAGTTGGAGGAGTTATATTTCAGATTTTCATGTGCGATTACTAATTTGTAGCAATCAAGGTTAGTTATCTCAGGTTGTTTTTAGCTAAACTAGTTACAACTTTTGGAGGAACTAGTGGAAGGTCAGTTAAGCATTGGGAATTCATTCAAACTCAGTGATCATTTCTTTAACAAATCAATCATCCAAAAATAGCTAGTGCATGCAGATATTTCGAGCTACCTAGTTTAGGTGGAGATTCCAAGGCAGTGTAACATATGTTGTAGACTAGTCTTTAGTGTACATGTGTTGCATGAAGTCAGATGATCAACCTAAGGAATTGTGTAATTTAATTAGAGGAACTTCCTAAATAATAGGGGATAAGACCATAACTGAAAGAATTCAAAAAAACTAGAGCCATAAAAAGGATGAGCTGCAATGGTGGTCAAGTTCTATGTAAGGGTTGCAGTGATACCTACATGCATTAGCCTTGTCTGCAATGGATTGAATCCCCTGAAGCCCAGGGGCATGCCACTGTATTTGCTGTGAAGTTCTTTGGCCGTGAGGACCTCATGTTGTTCATTGGCGCTGTGCTGGATCATCAGAGGCCCATGGCAGATAATTGGACCCTTAAGCCACAAACCCTGGTGGCGAAGCTAAAGCAAATCAGTGTAAATGAGAAGGTAGGGCTTGCACAACTGGGTACTCGTTACCCCAAAGCCGACGATGGGATATCTACTAGATACAAGGATGCCCTGTATCATAGAGAAACATGCAGAGTTGTCGCTCATATCCGGTATACCAAAGTACATTGGATCACCACCACAGGCTTGAATATCATCTTCCCACCTCATAAAACCGCTTCTGATCTAACGATCCAACACTTAGCCGATGCAGTAAGAGCACTAGGGATGAGGTGTATACAAAAGTGACGGTGTGGGTTTTTGCAACCATTGTACTCATGTTAGTTCAGACACAGGGTTATGGGAACAACGGGGTTCATAGCACTGAATATGGAAGCCTAAGAGCTACAGATCCAAATGATAATACCCTCAGATCTTCACATGATCCACTAGATCAGGCACTCATAGTGCTGAACATCCTACTGAAAGTCCAGATCTGGGGGAAAACAAGCACCATGACAACACCCTGGCTTGTGCAACAGGTCCAAAGCATAGAAGAGGACCTAAATGGCAAGGTGATAAATGAAGAGTTAGTTGATCGGAGCATATTGGACCCTAAAATCACGGACCCTACACAGATCTTTCTCAAAGCACCAAAAGGTAGACACTACTACCTAAGGCTCTGGTAGGGATGCAGGATCTAGGATCTAAGATTTAGAATACAGAGTCTCCTTAGCATACTTGCACATGAGCAAAACCTGATCTACATGGGACACAACTTGCAGGACCATCATACCCTTCAGGCCTACAACATAACCTTAGATTCGAGCATTGTCATCAATCTCCATCTGCGAGGCAGATGTTATGGAACTGGGTGAAAGAACACAAAGAGCGCATGCTCATTCAAGGATGCAGTCAAGGGCCAAGGGAAAGCGTAGATCAATCCTACAGTTGCCTTTGAACTTCCAGGGCCTTACATAGTAGAACAAAAACATGAGAACCCATCTCTCACCATTGCTATACCTAAGGTAAATACCATATACACAGACCTACATACCAGTGCAGTCATTTGAAAATTTAATGGCTTTTGGCCCAGATCTGATGTATTGCATCAATGGATACATACTTTCTAGACAACAAATTGTGAAATCTACTTATGCCCCAAGGGGTTTTTTACAGTGAGATTCAATATAAAAGAGGAAATGGAAATTATCCTAAATGAGGGGACATGGTTCTAGGGTAGTGCTAGACTCTTCATCACCCCATGGTTTCCAGAATTTGATGCCAACACAATGGTGGTATCAAAGATGCCAGTTTGGGTAAGGTTGCACAACCTCCCATTACACTTCTGGCACCATCAGGTTTTATAGCTATTGGGAATACCTTGGGTAAATTCATAAATATTGACAAGGAGAGACTCATAAAGGGAATATTTACTTTTTCTAGAATATGTATCGAAGTAGATCTCAGTCAAGGACTACTATAATGTATAATACTTAACTTCAACAATTCACAGTGGATACAACCCTTGGATTATGAAAACACAGCATTCCAATGCCGTTGATGCCTACAAACAGGACACCTACTTAGTGCATGCCCACAAGCAAGAAACATCCCCAATAGGAACAAGCAGCAACAAAGGAAACTGAAAGGATGAAAACATACAGAGTCATTAGTGAAGGAAGAAGACACAAGAGAGAATGCAGAAAGTAATGCAGAAGAAGACGAACAAGTAGTACAAGACAACACACAAAAAGAAGAGGAAGCCCCCAACAACCCCATGCAACAACAAGTTTCCCAGCTAATAGGAAAGGAAATACCCAGCAGCAAGAGAGCTCATGGATCAGAAGGATCGAAGTCAGACAAGGATTCTCCCACAACTATAACATAAAATTAGCCATCCATTATAACTGCTACCCCCAACACTGGAGGATGACAAAAGGTGGAGAAGAAGAAAAGGAGAAAACAATAGCTATTTCAATTTTTTATTTTTTTATTTTTTTTCATCTTTTTGGTTTCGGTGAAATCTGGAACAAAACATCTACATATTCTCTTCAGTATCTACAAAATGTAATTTTGCCTTATGAATAAAATTATGACTTTTTCCACGGGAAAAAAATAGGGGCTAATTCCTCAAGGAACAATGTAAATAAATAAGAGTTGAAGCCAAGGAAAAAAAATGACTAAGTTTGAGTGAAAGGCCTTTAGTGACGAAAGGGATAGGTTGTGCACTTGCACAATGAGCTTAGTTGAGAAAATAAATTGTAATACATCTCTATTCATTTGATTAATGCAAGCGGGAATTCAGGTTTTTAGCATATTTGTTTCCCCAGATAAAAATACTTGTTTCATGAGTGTTATTTATTCTTTCATGTATGAGGTTTTCGTTCTAAATTATGAATTAGTGTCCGGAAAGCAGTAGTGTAGGATTCTGTCTTGTGATTTCGATTAAAACTTTATGAGTGGTTGCAAATCTAGATCCTAATTTCTACACACTTGTAAGTATTATTTCTACCAAATGGTTTTCAAATTGACTATAAAGATTATCCAATAATCCTAAGATCCAATATTATATAATCAAATGAAAATAACTAATCCTCTATCTATTTACCTATATTGATCATTAGCAAAGGATATCTAAGTCTTAGATACAACATTGGAAGACTAATTTCCAAGACAATAAGTAATTCATAATCTCAATAATTATATGGCTTAGTTGTATTTTGTAACTTATAGAAGATTAACCCATACATTTGTTTATCTAAATGTAATTAATAAGAAATGAATGATAATTCAAAAAAGAAAATGAAAACTATTTCATATACTTGAATTTGAACTAACAAAATATTCTCAAGGGATAAAAGGTATAGTCTTATCATGACAACTAAAAATATCCTTCACTAATAATCAACTTTCCATTCCTTCATTATGTTTTGATAATAGTATAGAAAATATAGTTATAGAGGTTCTAGCTAAGATAAACATGATCATTCAAATTGAATTTGATAATGATACCAAATCCTCTCTTCTTGTGCTAATTTCCTTGTCATGTGTTCAATATTTTCTTTGCACTTGATAAGAATGCAAAAGTATCAATTTTATATTCCCACTCCCCTCATTCTCAAATAATTTATCTTTTTACAATAAAATAAATTAGTTTCATAAAAAAATTCATTACTTCTACCTAAATATGAATTGGATATTCATTAAATTAATTTGGACATAGAAACATATTAACAAAAGGAATACAATTTTAACAAGTGCTACATGCAGCCGCTAGTCCCTGCCTATATAACCTAAAAATTGCCAAACATACATTTAGCTCAACGAGCAAAAAACTGCAAATATAGAGACAAATATACTTGTGAACAGAGCACCATGAGAGTCACAAATAGAGAAGCATAATAGTAGGTCCCTCTCATCAGAGAACAAACATTTCTCTTTCATCACTCATTGCTGCCTGCAAATTTCTTAATAATTTTTCTAGTGGAAATGAACTCTGACCCCTTTGATTTGACTGGTCTAATTGCCATGCAACCTATGCAAAATTGTTACTTGGACATATTCATCTCTTCTTCAAAACAATTTCTATTGGGTTATTGATCTTGATCTGTCTTGAGGCAGCTTTCACAGCAGATCTTCACAAATTCCTACCCGAACTATTCACGATATTCGCACATCAACTCTGCTCTGCTAAATGACTGATGTTCAAGTGTTCTTAACCCAAAAACACCACACTGATGCAAACTTTGCTACCCACTGATTCCTCTAAGCCTCTAATTCATATATAATCTGTGCAAAATGCTTGACTAATCTTCGGCCTGAATTATCGAGTATTCAATATGTTGTTAAAATCGACTGGTGCCTGAATCGGTCATTTCAATGCATTAATCCCCTTGCTTTTGGATAACTAAAAATATTTCAAAAAGATAGAAATTTTTAGCACATGAGGGAGCAGTAGCATATGTTGTAGACAACCCCAATAACCCACCTCAAGTATTCATACACATTTGCAAAGGTCTTCACAAACCACTGCTAATATACATACAATCTCAGAAATGATCTTCAAAAACCAGTGCCACTATACACTCCAATTTATTACAACCTTATAACAAGTTTTTAATCCAAGACCCACAAGTAATTCAAACTGCTCTGGGACTCGAAATAAAAGGAAAAAAAAACATCTACTGAGGCCAACTCTGTACCAGTCTGTGGTAGCATAAACCCATCAAATACCAAATCCTTTTCAAAACATTAGACTGTTATACAAAACAGAATAAAATCAATTTGGCTTCATTCGTAACGATTATTTCAGGATTTGATAATGTAAATAAAATCAAGATTTGAATCTGGGGTAATTCCTATACAAATTAAAAACAACTTTGAGCTTTTGTATCCCAAAAAATCAGTTGGAGAAATAAATGAGACTTGAAAAACAAAATGGAGAACCTCGTATTGTAGTTGCTCTGCTCCATTTTTCGAGCTTTCTCCTTCGCGAGCATTAATCCCTTCTTCCGTAATCCAAGAAGAAATTCAGGATTTAAACAGGTGAAAGACGCTTTCAAATGATAAAAATTCGAACGCAGGATCTAATGGCATTGCTGCCACTCCTGCCATTGCAGACTTCGGCTCTGAAGCCTATCCAACAACAGTCTCACCGGAAACCTTCCTTCGCAGATGGTAAAGACTAATTTCATATTGTGTTTGGTGGCAAGAAATTGAGAGGCGGTGGTAGCCAGCTACCTGAGAGGTAGCAGATGGTGGTAGCCCGTTGCCTGAGAGGTGAGAGGTGGTAGCTATATAATAAACTTTGCATGCGCCTAAGTTTCATGTTCGTCATCACAATTTTCCAGACTTTGGATAAAATATAACTTGTCACCATATTTTTGCATTGGTATAAGCGAAGCCTACAATAAGAGGTCCTTTCTTGCCCAGCCAAAAACCTTCGTTAAAATTTTGATAGACGAAAATTTTCATTCTAAAATATTGGTTAAACAATGATAACGCCAAAAAAAACATGGTCAACGAATGACTTAATACACGGTCAACGATCTATCAATTGCTAATAGTCCCAGGGAGGGACTAATAATGATGTTATCAATACTTTCTTCATTTTATGATTCAAGAGTTAAATCTTGATTCAAGGTTTTTCAATTCTTTACCATCATCCTCATTAGCTCTTTGATATTTTAATAATGTTTAAATAAAAACAAATTCATTTATTATAGGCTCATAATAACTAACAAAATACTATATCTAAACAACCACTAATTAATATAAAATAAAATGTAAATCAAGAAAATAATTGATGGATATTTTATCAATTTCCTTCTTTCCTTCTCTTTAATATTTTAGTAATATACGTTTTTCTAATTACTTATAGAAACTAAACTATAGAATCCTAAATATAGGAATTAAGAGAATTGATCAAATATCCATCCATTATTTTGTTGATTTACTTTTTTCTTCTATATTAATTAGTTATTGATTATCTATAGTATTTTGTTAGCCATTATGTACATATAGTTAATAATGTATTTTATTTGAATAGATTTCAAGTATGAAAGAGCTAATGATGAGGATTTTTACAAATGGGAAAACCTTTAGTCAAGATTTAAATCTTGAATTAGAAAATGAAGAAAGTGTTGATGACACGATTATGTAAAATTGTATCTCAATTGTAAAGACAGGTCTCTACCAAATTAATTTAATTAATATGCAATTCATATTTCATATCTGGGTATAATTAATTAAGGAAAGCGTTTAAAAGATTACTTTATTTTATTTTAAACTGAGACAACATTTTAGAATTCATCTAGAGGGGTGGATGGGTGGGGATATAGAATTGAGTTTTTAACATTCTTGTCAAGTTGAGAGGAAAGATTTAATACCTATGGAGGATTTGATACTAATATCAAAATAAATTATAATGGTCATGTTTCTCTTGGATAGAAGCTATGAAACTACGTTTTATACAATATTACCCAAATTTAATGAATTATTGAAAGGTTAATGATCAATGAAGGACATTATCAGTGGTTGTGATAAGACTATTCTTTTACTCTGAAAATGCTTTGTTGATTCAAATTTGAGTATATAAAACTATTTTGCTTTTCTAGTCTAAGTTGTAATTCATATTTTATTGGTTACATTTAGATACATAAATGCATGGGTTAACATTTCATAATTTATACAATACATCTAAGCCACAAAATTATTAATCTTATGAATTATTTATCTTGGTAATGAATCTTTCAGTTCTATATCTTGCATTTAGATTTTATTTTCTCCTAATTTATATAGGTAATTTATATAGGTAAATAGGCATAGAATTAGTAAGTTTTTGAGTTGATTATGTCAAATTATTTTTTAATATTATATTATTCATTTAAATAGATCAGATTTAGAGTCAATTTCAAAACCATTTGGTTGCAATTTGGCCCACATACTAGTGGATATCACCACACGAAATGAGTATGGGTCTAATTAGGGCCTTGATTATGTGACGATCCCTTGTTATAGAAGGAATTTATCCACCAATGAACAATTGGATCTAGAATGAGGTAAGATGAAAGACTAAACCTATTGAGATACTCATTTTTGTCTATTGTTAATGGCTTCTTCACAAAACACTATTTATATATGTATTTCTAGTTTAATACATTGTATCACTCCTTTAAATATATTTAATCTATATTCAAATATTAAATTTGACATCAAGGTTGAAGAATTTGCATATGAATTACCTGTCAATTCATAATTGTATCTTTCATGCTATTACTCCTGAAAGTGTCATATGTACATGTTTCAATCATACTTTCAAAGGGTGGGTTAAAAATTAGTGTGAATTTTTTTGGCTACCTCTATCCATAGATGGGAACACTGTAATGAACCTTTCACCTTAGAAATAGTAATAAATGAATAAAACTATGTAAACTTTGAAATGGGAACTATAAACTCAAAACGAGAACTCTGCCCAAAAAACCCCAAAAAAACATGAAAAACAGTGCTAAAAACGAAAAGTGTGTATACTAGAATAATGGTGTTTTTTTAGGGTCAATTTTGAACATGTTTTAAAAATGGCAGAGAGAACGATTTTTTTATGCAAAAATTGTGTAAAAAAACAACCTGAAAATGAAAAGTGCTAATAATAGAATGATGGATATTTTTTTAGGGTCAATTTCCAACATTTAAAAAAATGCCAGCAAAATTGAATTTTTATGTGCAAAAATTGTGCAAAAAACACTTTCAAAACGAAAAGTGTTGATGCTAGAATAACATTTTATTTTTTGGGTAAATTTTCAACATTTTGAAATAATGGTGTAAAAGATTTTGTTATGACTCCGAAAAACATTAAAATTTCAAAAAAATAATAAAAACATAAAATTAAAAATAAAAACAATGAAAAAAGCACAAAAAATGTTTTAAAAAATACCAAAATGTAAATAAAAATATATATTAAAAATAAAACATAAA